>JADANM010005856.1:3786259-3806145 GCA_026213755.1 Eurema hecabe | reverse complement strand
GGCTCGAATGAGGAATAATAACTTTGCAGAGTGGTTTTACAACGACATTACAGCGGTATATTTAAGGAAATTTCACCGTTCCTATTCCTTGAACAAACAATAAACGTAATTAAAATCTCCAAAAGCTACGTTTATATCAGTAATTTAGACTTCACTTTCTACAACATTAACATAAATCTATGTATTCCGGTGTAGAGGAATGTCCTTGGGGCGACTTGATGTAATCATATGGTATTTATGTTTTGAGAATTGATTTCTTATGCGATAACCTAAAGCTACTTAGAAAAATTGTACACTATTTCATTACCTTTTCTTTATAGACTTTACGATCAAGTAATCAAAAAATTTTTATGGCAATATCAAATGTAGTTTATTTTCTAACAAAAACGAAAAACAAAGTTACAAACATTATTAATATCGGAGCAAAATAATTTCCAATAAGGGCAACCAGATTTTCATATCAATATCACACCGATATCCGAACACATTTCATTTACTCGCGGACCGAAAAGTTTCCCGTACGAATCCAAACTAAGCAATCTAATTTGAAACTGGACGGATACGGATCCGCGGCGCCCGCGTATATCACACGCCTAACTTGTACAAATATTAGATATATTTTATATACAATAACATATATAAAAAATATCTTGGCTTGTTGAGAATTGCTAGTGTATATTGTTATACACTACTTAGTAACCTATTACAATTTTCCAACCATTACTAAAAAAAATATTTTTACTACCCCCGTGCATTAAGGGTTATGTTTGCAGTCTCGAATATATTCAAAATTAATTCCGCTAACACATGAATTTATATGAGAAAAAATTAAGACGGTATATTTTTAACCAGTTTACACTTATTATAACTTTATGGAAACATAACATTTCTAAGAGCGTTATAATTCAAATACATGTATACATCTATCTATGCAACTTTCACTGTGTCTTGACATTATAACCATCAGATCAATAATAGCAAAAACCGGCCGGTATGAGACATGGAAATCGTTTCCTGTAAAATGAATTAATCTTGCTGGATAACGGAGGTAGGGGCGAAAAGCTTAGATCGCGATAAAGGCTATTATGGGGCCGGTGTTACGCTCGGCGTTTAACAAGACCATCACGTTCAGACGATGATACGGCTTACTAACGTTCAGACTGACACTCCGTTAACAAGCTGCTGTTGAAACGTTTAGATTGCGTTTCATTGGATTTAAGCTTTGATATAATATTCGATTACCTCAAAATCGTCATATGGAACGTAAGGTATTACATGTCAATGATATAGCTGATACAACCGTTAAGGTTTGATAACGATAAAAGCTATTACAGGGAACGCTACTAACAAGATTTCCAGATTCAGACGATGGTATAGTACGCGTCATTTATGTTTAGCGATTGACGAGAATAGCTGCGCATCGGTAGAATCGCGCTCGTAATTGACGTATTGGTGCGAATCGAACGCTCGCGCACCCGACGATCACGCGCCCCGCGCGCCGCGCCTTTACCTCGATACCTTATTTTTGACTTCTGCGCAGGTTTCGTTCAGCGTTAAAGATTCGTAGCGCGTACTATACATACAACTTATGAACGTTAAGATGGACTGCTAACGAGCTATAGCTGAAACTTTGATTTTTAAAAGGTTACCTCGAATCTAACAAACATAAGAACCTATTATGAGACCCGCTGTTCCCCGACGCTTAACAAGACCACGTTCCGGCTATGATACGGCTTACTAACGTTAAGACTGACACTCCGTTAACAAGTTCCTTCCGAGACGTTTCAGATCTCTTGCTAGATTGAAATTTACTTTATATTAATTTAATTTTAAAATCAAATTGATATATTATTAACAAAACTGCAAATTTTGTACTATCGTAATGGCGTATGAAATAATGATTACGTGACCTTTGAGTTCGCAATAAGGTCTTAGCTTAGAACTTTACCAACGTTTTAGTAAGAATATTTTACTTAATAGTGTCGTAAAACATTATAGCAATATTGCCTATTATCGCTAGCAAAACGATACTAACGTATTAGATCAAATACCGTCGACCACCTGCAGTTTGTGCTCAGGGAATCCCTCAAACCAATTTAACCGTTTAAGTTTATACTATTTTTGAAGAATATTCATATTTATATTATAAGTCGAATACAATTTAATTTTGCAACATTGAGATTCTTTTTTCTATTCTGGTTCTAATGAAGGATATTAATCTTTATAAAATTGAATTAAAATAACTAAGTACACAGGTTGGGAATGAAAGGATCAAGACCAATATGGTTAATTACTAATTCAATTACAACGAAGTCAAGGAAAACTGCAGAAACGCTCCAATATGACTGACCAAGTTTGGTATTTTTTGAAGTGAACGAATCATGTTCTACAAGCCTGATTAGTTAAAAGTATAGTATGTATACAAAAGTGTCATTGCTATGTACTAGATTCTTTAAATTACATGATAATTATATCAAATTCTGTTGTACCTTATATTTATTTAACTCATTTTACAGCTTATAGGTGGGACGGAATTTCATAATTATGAAATAAAAATATGTACTTCATTCATTTCAAAATTAAGAGAGTCTATAAACTTTTAAATTGTGTAGGTATCGATTTTGATTCGCGGAAGAGTCTGCGAAGGTGCCCGTGATCCCCACTTACTGCGGCAGAGCGATTACAAACAGTGGGGTTTTGGTCGGTAGAAGTCCGACATAACTCGTGGCCCTTCCCCGAGGACCATGGGTATCCTATGAGGATTTCCCCACTTAAAAAAAAGGTATCGATTTTGATAATCGATAAGCTGATAGTGACCGCGATCTTGTTGAAAATATCGTATTTGGTCAAGGCACACAATGTATTTTTGAATAACAAAAGACATCAAATTAATTAAACTTAAATACACTTTTCGGCAATCACATAAAACGCAATAACAGCCCAGAACAATCAGTATGAATAGCAAAAATTGCTTTCGCATCGAGTAATATTTTAACCAAGTGTCGAATACGTTCTCGATAAGAGCCTACATTTTAGTTTTATCGCATATTCGACAAACTGCTTGCACCAATGCCAAATGGGTCCTGCTAAAGTATGTTTTTACGTTATGCGTTGTCAGACCACTGAAATCAATTACTGTTAATCTTAAATGCTCAAGGATATAGTAGTGGCCCCAAAAGGGGTCCAAGGAATAATATATTATTCAATAACAGTATATTTAAATCTATCTATATTCTCTAAATTGTTATGAACTTTCTGTATTAATCAGTGGCAATTTATTTCTCTCAAAGGCCCGCAACACATTAATGTGAACTGTGAATGGTAACGGGCAACGCACTGCACAGTACTTAGCATCCAATAAGAATATAATCTGCATATCACAAAAATAAATTGGATAAACGATAGGTCGTTATGTTTTATAATCTTGTTACAGTGTACCTTTCCAATGAATTTTGAAAAACGATTACATCTACAAATTACCAATAAGACCATAGCTACTCCACTATGTTCTAAACACCGATGGGTCCACTCAAACCTAATTTGGATAAGATCCTTAGTTATCCGCAGTCTGTCATTTAACATTTTCTATTCTACCCTCATGAGACTACAAAGGTACGAAATAAACCAATTCGCTTTTTACTTTCGTACTCGGGAGACAGTAATGTAGCCGTTTTTTAGAAATATTTTAGTGTGGATTTTGATTTACGGACCATTCGATATATTTTTAGACGTATTTCAGAACGTAGATATATTAAAATTTAAAGTTTAAAAGTAAGGTTTTTGTGGGGGAGGTGACGTAATAAGAGTGTCAGACTTTTTACCGTAATATCCAGAGTCAAACGACTTTGCACAAAATAAGAAACTAAAAAAATTCTAGATAAAAGCTCATTTGACATTTTATTGATGACTAACAAGGAATCGCTAAGTGTGTTGGTAAGCTTATAACTTGACAACAGCTAAACAGATTCACATAAACCTTTTAGAACAATCCTGGATGTTCGAGGATGGTTTTTAAGCAAAAAATTGTAGACGTAGAGTATAAGGTTTCAGATAGTATTAGTACAGCGTGAACAAAGTCGCGTTGGACCGGCTAGTATATTATAAAACTAAACCTAAGTAAATAAAAGAATAATACACCGATGTATAGTTATTAATAAGCTTAGCACCAACCATGCAATCTTCACTAAGCTGACCGTCGCATAAGCATCATTATGCTCCAATCATAAATGCTAATAGCAAAAGCAACGATAGAACCCTTCCATCTGATAAAACTAAATCACATATTGTTATAATTCGTGAAGCCTTTAAACCTCTTCAATTGCGTGATACGAGGCCAACAGCTACAGATCGATATCAGCTACGTCAATGTAATACTAATGTGTATTAATTGCACCGAACTTTCTTCTGCTTAACTCTTGAAGCGACTGCCAGCCAATTTACGGCAAACTGTCGATCGGTTTAATAGCAGCAAAAGATATCGCATATGCCTGGCATATAGGTAACTACTGCTTTATGTTTGAAAATTTGTACTTTCGAGAACTTTCTAGAGCTTTGGTGCAATTATGTGAGTGCAAAGTGGGAGTATGCTGTTTATTAACACAGTTCATTTGGTTTAGTAAAAATTGTACCGTAATAGTTTTTTAATGATTACGAATCAATTGTATAATATCTATATTTTATCTATATAAGTAAAGTATCTACATAGTACATATTTTACTTATATAGATAAAACACCACAATTTATATCAACCTGCTCATAGTTTCACATATAATTCCTATTCCAATTACGTGTCGCATTTATTATTCTTTTAATAGATTTTTTCCTTATTAAGAAAACGGACGGCAACGTTTCATCTTGGTAAGTTTGCAAAACGACAAAAACAGATAAAAAACAACGGAACGGGCGAGCGCCGCGGTGCAAGTGACATCCCGTAACTTTTTATGCAGCGCAGTAAATAGACGTTAGAAAGCAACATAATTACGTTTACTGTTTAGAACTAATGAAAAGTGTATGAGCATCTGTTTCTGTATATCTTGTTATGCGCATTGCTGTTGTTAAGTACTAGCGGACTCGCTCTGTTAAAATTTTACCGACTTTTATTCGATTTTATAAAAACCATCCCTTGGTCCAGGCGTTGTTGAGTTATGCACTTACCAACACATTTTGCAATTCATTTTTTCATTAGAAGATAGTAACATGAGAGATATTAAGGTCTAGTATGTACTTTTAAATCTTCATTGTTTAACATAACATAACCAGTGAGTACCTATTTAGACATCTAACTAATTGATTTTTATTACGGTATAAATTTACAACCAGTATATACTTTTCCGCCACCATAGTATAGTCGTTAAAATGTCTCCCGAGCTCCCAAATATATGAAGCAATGACATGATTTCGGAATGTATTCAGTGCAGCACAATTATTGTAGCTCAACAATGGACATTGATAGCGGAGCCCATTCAAAGCCTACAGTACATTGTGGCTCCATAGTGTCGATAAACTAGTTACAAGTACCGTCTTTGTTTAGTTATTATACCTACCTCCCTACTGTACTATGTGATATTCGTATTTGTACGTTTATTTCTCTTTTAGACCTAAGTTTATTAGCCAGGCTTAATCAAATTATAAGTATCATTATTATATGTTATTATTAAAACATATATCAATTGATAAAAAAAGTAAATAAATAAATGAGTGTATTAATTAACAGCTCTTTGATCCATCTTAAAATAAGTAGGTACATAATAATTTACACAAATGTTTAGCGTTAGTAACACATAAGCTAGATGTGTAAATAATTTCCTCGAATTAAATATACATCTAATATTTAAACACGAGACCGCAAATAATATACTAGGTAATATGTTACACGGATTACCTATTGCAATGGATTTCTATTGTTGACATTGTAAAAAATATATTTTCTTCAGTCTTATTGCTTTTAATATACCTAATCTTATGTACAAAGTGAACTTTGGTATTAAAACTATGCCATAGAGCGTTTCATGTTGGCTTTTAGTCAAACGAAACGGCTGATAAATTTAAGACATATTGCATTCTTGAGATGAAGAAGGATCTATAGGAATTTAAAGGCATTACCAACTACATATAAAATAACCTTACTTATCAATAAGTAGAGTTACACACTATATTAATTTAATTCTCAATCTAGAAAATAATAATATAATTAAACATATAATGTATATAGCTTAAATAACCCGATTTTTGTTAGTTTGACTTTTTTTTGCCTCGTGCACGAATGCTACATTTGTTACATAATAAGAAGAGAATTCCATGTCGCATAGCTTAACTGCGCAATGCATCAACCACAAATAGGTATATTTACTTATTATTGTACGAATACGAAGTACGTCGGTAATAAGTTCTATCAATTACTCCTATTAATACAATCCTAAAGGTACACAAGTCCGAGTTAAGGTTGAAATAGCACTATAAAAATCCACATCATCACAACCCAAGCTTTTACGTTACTATCGAACTATTTTATGTAGTGTGGACATCACACTTTAAACCCTGCCTAGACTGTCAACGCTTTGGAACAATTGAGATAGGTCTCATGTCTAGAGACTTATGTGTAATATTTAGAAATTGTCGGACACAAGCAACTTGTGTCAATACAGTGAATGCAACCGCTTCACATAGTATACTGGGGATCATTCTTTAAATCTCGGCTAATATGTAAGCGCAACGCGAAAACAAAAGAATTAATTCATTTAATATTTATAAGCATTAACATTAAGCTTAAACGCCAAGACGACACGCCATTTCATTTGTCACCTCTTATAAACTCCTGAGACAGGAGTTTCTGATACACATGAACTACTACTGTCATAATTTCAATAATTTTACGGACAATACAAAATATGTTATGATGCACTTTAATCCTTGCTAGCTGACCCCGAGAAGAAAAGTCCTCTGAACCAAAGGGAGGATCCTCGACCAGTCGAAACGGTGACTTGGCTCAATGATTCGATGTCAAGAAGTTGTATATATGCAAAGTCTCGATCAAATCGATTGGCGCTACAGGTGTGTATGTATATCTGGTAATAAATCCACATCATATACTACATTTTAATATTCAAACAATTAAACTGATTGCGGAACGTCATGTATCTCTCACCCAACAACGTCATGTATCTTTTCCTAAAAGCCCCTGACCTTAGCGCGTTAAAACAGTAATAAACAAACCCAGATCGCGAACCACATTATCAACTTATAATAATTCAAATGGCGCTGTCCAAAATCCAATAGCGAGTGTACCCACAATAGTAACGGATTCACATCGTATACCCTTTGAATCTCGGCTAGACGACGCAGCGCGACAATGGATGGACGTGATCTGTATGCGTTACAAGTTTTTATTATTGCGCCACTGTTGAAACATTTCCACGTTGTACTTCTCAACTTTGTACTGGTTTCCAATGATGTTATAACTTCTGAATGGAGATAGATGTTCTTGTTGCAAGTATTGTGTGGATTTCGTCTCAGTAAATAATATATCATTGCCTTTTGTTTGGCGATACATTAGATATACCTATAGATAAATTTACATGAGAAAGAACTAAGTATTTAGTTTTTTAGCTTACTCTATATGTCATATATGTATCCTATGTATGCTTAAATTTTAAAACTACGCAACCGATTTTCTTACGTTTTTTCTGATAGATAGAGGAAGATTTTTATTTATAATACATGCAATACATGCAGGGCTGGTTGTTCGTATATAATGAACTTCACATTATTGGAAATAAAAATATATACGTAAAGGTATTTATATTTATCGCTCATAATAAAGTCCACAACAAAAGAATAGATTTCACACGCTATCAGTCCACTCGACCGGCTAGTTATTGTTCAATGGAAAACAATACAATTTATCGAGCGCCAAAAATAGACTTCACTACGAAAAGAACACAGTTTTATTTAATATTAAATCAATAACTAAAATGTATAAATTGATTATAAAAAAAGGCTGCTTAGTACAATAATTCCTAAGTATACAGAACAGAAAGAAAATTTTCGAGTCCTTTTTCAATATTCAATAACTTATTTATAAGCCATGTCAAGTTTTGAATAAGCGTACAATACCGCATTGTTGAAGTTGTTAAGATTTGAAATTTAAGCTTTCATAAATTTCTATACAGCCTGAAATAACTTGACAAAATCGATGCTTTGATAACAAAATGTACGTTTAAATTGTATTGAATATTGTAGCGACAATGCACCCGTTAAATTAGTGCAAATTGCTTGTAATAGCTTCAACAACTTTGATTACTAATGACTATTATGATGTCATACTCATAATAAAGCCGGCCTTTTAGATGATAATCAAACGTTTACAATGCATTTATATAGAACATGCTCGCAAACAAAACATACACATACTACACACTAAAACCATTTCTTTAGTTTTAGTACATAGTTACCGTCATTTATTTAATAAATTCTTACCTTACAAAATATTTCCATTTACATATACAGACAAACAATTCCCAACTTAATTTCTAGAAACTCAATAGTTTGTGCAAAGCTTTTGAAATATAATTTTTCTTAATCATAAAAAAGCGCTATACGGAAATTTGTCTCAAGTTCTACTATAAAGAAATCACCTATAAAGAAATCCAACGCTCTAATACTACAAAATCGTTAAACCAAACAAAATGAATAAATGGACCGCTTTTAAAAGCAACCTCACGAATAACATTCACCAAACTGAATCCCCAAAACTGGAACTAACTCGTCTAATTCAAATGAGACCGGTAAAGTTTTAATTATTTGCAGGGGTAATCTAGTGACCGGCGTGACGTCACCGAACAATGATCTCACTCGTGTAGGCACGGGTCAGAACTCAGAGGAAATGGAACGCGACCTAAACAATCTTACACTTGTACTACGTATGTAGAATTAGGCTACCTTTGTTTTAACAAGAAACTAGCCTTACTTCGCTAGAACATTATATTTGCAATTTCTGATATATATTACGATGACTTTTCTTACAAATTTCGAACACTACAGAAGAGTAAGGATAGTATTAACATTTTATCCTATTTAAATTAAGTTATCAGAAAAACAAAGTCCTTTGAAGTTGAACAATTCCATCTTATGTCCATCGATACTTTCAACAACCGAAGATATCGAATTAAAAATACTCGTGCAAATCACCGAGCTGAAATCGGAATCCATCAAGAAAATTCAGCAATATTTCAATATAGAAACCAATAACAGAAACGATATCTACGTTTTAACAATTACACGATGATAAAACGCCAATATAGTTAAATTAAAGCGAGAAAGGGAGTTAGATGGGAGGCATAATTTGAAGTGTTTTTCTGACTCACCGGGAAAACACAACGACAATAAGCTTTCGCCTATACACCCGAATGCATTAAACTGATGGAATTTTAAAATTGCTTTTTAAATGCTGTGAATATTCAGTGCTGGCTGATAATCACTTTCTAGTAAATCACTGCATTTAGAATATTTCGATATTAGATTAACTGAAGATAGATCGAATAGACAATATAAAACAAATTCGAATCCAAGTAACGAAATAATAATTGTTTATACTATTTCGATTTAAAGAATTACTAAATTGCAACTAGGCACATTTGAAAAAACAAATACGTAACACGACCGCTTCCAAAAGCATTGATTACAAAACAACAAAAGTGCAAATAGAAAAAACAAATCCTTTCTAACAAACATTTGCAACTGGCCAATTAAATTTTGACGCGACAAAATTCAATTTCACGTGTGATGCAAAACATCAAATATACATATACGAATGCACTCAGCGGAATAGTTATGATATATTTTAACCAATGTACATACGATCTACATATTAACGAAGTTTGCTTTAATAAATTCAACGTGAAAATTTTAGCGTAGCGCTCCGTGAGCAAACTTTGTATCTAGGTTTTCGAGGTAATAATATGAAGATGTGTACCCAGAATCCGCTGAATTCAGGCTATAGGTATACCCGACCTATATAGATTTACGTACCTTATCAATTCTTGTTTATTGTTGACCTCGGCACTTATTACGTATATGTATATGCATATACATATATTTATATATAAAAAGAAAGTCCTGCTTTAATACAGTTTAGACTGTACCGAATAGAAAAAAAAATTGCGAAATAGCAGTACTGGTTTAACACGTGAAAAAGGCACAGAGTAGTAGATAGATGTTAAGTTTTAATAGAAAGAAATATAAATGTTAGTTTAAGTGACGACTCGAGAAATATTTTCAATATAGAAATGTTGGTTACAATGAAATGAATGTTATACTGGCTTATCTAATAGTAAGGCTATTACAGTAACTAGGAAATACCACCACGGAAGAGAATAGTAGGACGCATTCTTGTTTCGTACTCATAGCCCTTACTCGCTATGTAAATTCCATACTAATAAAGTTTATAAACATTACTATTAGTATGCAGTAGAAAACGGCGCTAGTTTACTTACAATTTCACATATTCATAGTTTCTTTGTACAAATACTGTATTGCGCTGTGCTTTGACTTGTTTCCGTGGAGTGAAGTGACTAGAAAAATGAGTGGATAAATAAAGAAAAACATCTTTATTTAAAGTAAGAAGTGTTATCTACTTTTTCAAAACCTTTTGTTTAGATTAATATATCACCAATTCTATACCCGGAGTAGGTAAATCAGATCATATACAACCGACTTAACCAAACTTAACCAGACTTAACTTAACCAAGCGTTGATCAAAATGCTCATGGATAACTCTTCTTCACCTTACCTCTACTCACAAGTCACAACCCATTCCAATACTCTTACTAGTACCCTTCAACGGAACACAGTATTTACACACAATCGATATCAATCAAAATGTATTAGCGGCACACGAGTTCCGACCAGTAAGCGGCTTAACTAAACGCTCACTCTCCACTACTACTTGACATTGTTGGACTCTATGAGCCGAGCGCGACCCGTTTGACCTATTCTTTACAAAAGACAAATTTTGTTAACTTTATATATAGTAGTAATTTTATATTATTAAGAGAGACATGCTGTTGATCCTGTGGAGGAAGGTGTAACTTTCTGTGCGCCAGGGATCCTTACTCAAGCAGTCGGACTAGTGACTGCCCGTTGGGCCTCCAATGGTTCAATGTCGAAAATTTGTATATGTGTTAAGTCTCGAAAAAATATCAAAGCGTGATTCAGAATCCAGTGCATAAGTAGCGGTCACTACAATCCTATGTTTTGTTTCCCCTGATTGTACTGCTTGCCTTGCTTTCTTGCAGGCAAACCTCATTCTTAGCTGTCCGTCATAAAATAAAAAATGCGGAAAGTTCACAAGCTTTGGTATTTAAGATTTTAGCTTCATGCCTGACCTTATCATCATTTCTTGCGAGTAATTTACCGACGAATACTATTATACGATGTAATATTATTCAAGAGGCTAAAATGCAAATAAGTTAACAGTATCTATTATTTCTATACATGTATCGCTGCGTCGCAATCACGGGATCCATGGGTCGATGCATTTCATTAACAATAAAATAGCTTTACGTGATTCCAACAAATTGTTATTAGTGTAAATTTTCCGATATGGTTTAAATAAATGGCTATAATATTGAATGTTAATCATACTTCGAAAACATATTGTATTATATAAGTGTTTTCGTTATTTCCAACAATAGTCATTCTACGCAGGACAGGTTTTAAGCCTTTTGCAATATTTAATTCTAACTTCTAACATAAGGAGCTTATTTATAGATTTTTTAAGTCGACTCACATTCATATACAAATGAAACAGGCTAAAATAACACAGCTTATCAACCGGCTTCAGAAACTAGTCACACAATGGACGACGCCACGAGGTATAACTAAATAATTTCTGTACGAACTAGTGGCATAATTCGGTATAAGGCGACACTGTGAATGTGTCATACCGTCTATTGAAATATAGCATTCAGCTTGCACCACGGCAACCGCACTTTAGATACTGAATTTCAATGAAATTATACTGAGGTTTCTTAGAGCACGCTACGGAATTTCAAGCGGACTTTATTCACCTCATGAACGTCCAATCGCGGACATAATTCTGTTTATAAATTTTATGATAATACGAGTATGGAACGAAATATGTTTGCCATTCGTACTTCTATCTGTGAAGAGTTCAGGCAACAGGGGTTAAGAACCAATGAATAAAATACATTAATATCCAAAATTATGTGGTAAAAACCTATTTACAAATATATTTTATATTACCATTGTTATATTGTTTGCTATAAGCAATAAAGGTACTATACAAGTACATAAAGAACATGTCTCAGTGCGAAGATTGAGTCTAACCAAATGTTCGCCAATTCTAGAGTACATAATTTATTTTGTGGTATACGTGATCGGGTTGATCAACAGGTACCCAGTACCCACCAAATCGGCGAAGTTTAACGGTGGCTTGAATACAGCAACAAATTCCCGAATAGAGCTTTAACGAATCTCAAACGTGCAGTATTTTCCGATTCAGCTACTTTCCCTCAACTCACACGAATACGCTAAAGATTTTGTCCCTTTAAAACTGGAGGTCGCGTAAGTTATACAATTCCAAGGACAAGAATATTGAGCTCGCAACAAAGCGAGACTAAAATGTAGGACAATGATGATACGACATAATTACGTATTCATAAACTAAACGCGGACGGCGAAGCATATTCGCTGTTTCTATATTTACCAACCACCTGCCAATGACAAAAAGTGGGCAGATTAATGTCATTCCTGACCCATTTATTAACTTCGCAACTTGTAAAAATAGACCAATTGCGCACTTTATTGTCGAGTCAAATTACTTCGTTACCGCACTCGCTGTTTCATCGTTACACGTCGTTGCTACAAATTTCCACATTCAAACCAAATATTAATCAATATTGTTTTTCATTTCTTTTAAAAATAGCTTCTATAAAAAACATTTTAATATTTACTCTCAATATCCGAGCTGCGAAATATTCCTGATTTTTAAACCTAAGTCAATGAGGAAAAGGTTCTCACGATTGTTTGTTTACATTTTATGTTTCTTAATAACATTGATGTGAATACTATATATATACTAATATAATAAAGAAGTAAACTTTGTGTATTTGTTAAATTGTAAGGGGTTATTTCGGGATCTACTGAACATATTTTAAAAATTCTTTCACCAATAGGAAGATACATTATTGCTGAGTGTCATAGGCTATATAAAAAAAGCAATGTTAACATTATGCCCTTCGAAGTGGGCACGGGTCAGCTAGTATTATATTATATAAGTCTTATATATATGTATATGCATTGCATACATAAGTTTTTTTTGTTTAAATTTTATTTCTTTTAACAGAGTACTGAACTAAGTAAAATTAAGTGATCTCATAATGGTACCTATTGAAGTCAAACACCGGAGCTCCGAACGGGAAACCTTATCTTAACCATGAAGGTTTATTGAGTATTTAGCGAACTCTCCGACTGTAAGGCAACGATTTCGTCGGCTATAAATAATACAATTTCATAGTATTCGAGCTTACCCCTTTAATTTGTATATTTTCTTTTCCGGTTACCGTAAACAGTAAAACGTAATAGCAATAATAGTCTTTAAGTATTTATTGTAAAGGGTTAATCCCTTTACAATAAATACATCAATTATTAGACAAGACCTTTCGATGGTTATTTATATAATATATATGTTAGATAACTGTTTGGTGGTACTTTAATGCGTATGCGTATTACGATCCAATTTGAATGAAAGGTACAAAAATAAGAATTTTAAGGTAATATTTATCAACGTGATTATAGCGGCCAAATTCAAAATATTTTCATCGAACCGTCTTCATACTTCACCATACTTATTTGACTACTTCATTTAACATATAGCTTAAACTCACCGGTACAAAGTGCCCGAGTGTATTTTCTTCACGCCATCCATGTTCGTCGAGATCTGCTTATCATCGCCCAGTCGGCTCGCTTAGCAGGCCAGTAACGGAGCACAACTCCACATCATTGTGACCGCTTGCGGAGCGTAGGTCTGAAAGAGAATAATAAATATATATTTTTTCAGGACATTTATACACAGCGCCATCTAGTTCCAAGCTAAGCCGAAGCTTGTGTTATGCCTACTAGATAACGGAATAAATTACATATACATACTTTTCTTTTGTACATACATACATACAATACATAGCAACACCCAGACCCCAGAAAAATACAAATGTAAATTACAAATATATTTTTCCGGTGTGGGAATCGAACCCACGACCCATCGCGCAGAAAGCAGTTGTTTTACCACTGCGCCAAGCGGTCGACCATAAGTCGACTTGGTATACCTAGGTATATATAGGTCTTGTTAGACACTTATCTATCGTAAGAAGTGGTTTTAGAGATATATCTGTAAAGGTTTAATTGACGGAACAGCAAACATTACTTTATTTAATATAGTATGTATTGGTCCAAAACCCATCCTTTTTGCGTTATTATTCACCTACTGTAATAATTTAAGCGCATCATATTATGTACAAATTATAGTAAAACAATAAGTATGGTCTAAATATTTTATGTATATTTGACAGTACAATTTTATTCAGTTATTAAAACGTGTCGAAAATATTATACATTGTGTGAAATATACTTATGTCACTTTGAAGTTTTATGTATTATTAAAAGCAATAGTTAAAAAGAGTAAAAGACAAAAATGACTTAGTTTAATTATAATTCATTACTGCACCTTACGGCTAGCCAGTACACATACATACCTATTATTAGCATTAAAATTTTACCAACCGTAAAATTAACGTTCATGCAAACGAGGCTTTAATGCCTAATCAAATAGATTGGCAAAGGGATTTGATTTATCGGATACGTTTGCAAATCGGACTGAGCTTTGACAACGCTACGACGGTACACCATCAATTTGATCGGCCTACGATGTTGGCTAACTTGCTAACTCGCTAACTGCTCCATACAAATGATATGTGTTTACAAAATAAGTTCGTAGACACAACGACAATTTTGAAACATTTTTAAAATTTAAACGACAGATAAAGACCGATTTCATTCTGCACATATCATCCAAAATTATCGTTTGCATAAATATGTTTGAAATTATCCTCTTAAATTAAGTAATTAAAAATAGGTAATTAATTTCAAAGAGCCATAAACACTACATTTTGAACACTTAAAAATCGAACGACAAAGCTTAGGTAATCCTATAATGCCAACCAAAAATATCATTTCTAAAATAATCCTGCAAATAATGGTAACACTACCAAATATTTTAGTCAGGGATCCCTGGTACATATTTTTCCAATTGATTACTATTAAGCTAATTTTTCGTGACCGGAAAAACGTACCACGAAATTTGTAGGACAATATGTTTGTTAAATAATCCTAATAATTAACTATTTAAAAAATAAAAATCAGCTGGTTAGTAATATAATTTACGAGGACCTCGTTATCGATACATGTTGGAAAGAGGGGACTCTGATCAAACCATAGATTTTGTAGGACAAATATTTTTTCAAGTAATTTAGATAATTATCTTGAGATATAACACAAGAAAAATTGGTTAGTAATAAATATTTAAAAATCACCAAATCGACATATTTTATCATTGCTACCTCTGTTAGCTACCACAATCGAGAGTTTGGTATAGGAAATTATTGGGCGTCTCATCAAAATAAAGTTACTCGCGAAAAATTAGCTTGATAGTAATCAATTGGAAAAATGTACCAGGGATCCCGGATTATTTAAGATATTTTTTTAATCATGATAAAACCAATATACTTAATCTTATTAGAACGAAACCAACAAGACGCGTGATTAATCAATCTTAAAGATGGATTTCATTATAACGAAATTAAAATTAATGATAAACGGACAAGTCAACACGTAATTATATTATACGACAGGAGTGATATACGACTCGATGTAATGTTAAAAAAACACTATTTCACGAAAAGAAGACGTTGTTTAATCAAATTAACATCGTTAGCCCGAACAATTGTAATGACGGAGCCGTTTCCAGCATAATGAAGAAACGGCTGCTATTCAAAAATTCATGTAATTTTTAATACCAGGCACTTTTTGCGTTATGAATGAATATTATGAATCTCGCTGTTTGCAAAATGTTTAATAGATAAATTAGATATTTAAAATTTCTAATTAAATTATTAATGAAGTAATTTAAGTACAGTGAACTACTTAAATTATAATATCAAATTCAACACTTCGAAAAGTATTAACACACAAATATTTTTTTAAGTACATATTTAAATTCGCATTCCCTGTTGTTAAATTAACTATTTATGATAAGATTTTTTTTTGTTTTAAAACATTTTAAATGTTTCAAAATGGTATAAGACTATGCCATTGACTTAGGCTCAAAAGACATATCAATAAATAAAATATAAAACGTTTATGACGCTCCTAAGTGTGTACTATCCGCGTCAAACGTTTCTATGAAAACGGGAACACGTTAAAAAAATACTGCCTTCATTCTAACTATAAAATTTCGTAACAATGCCCATTTACGTTTATAAGTAGGAAATTTCGTTTCCTTTTGTATCTTTGTTAAATAAATTGAGCGGATTTAAGGATAAGTCAAGATATTTTCGGATTCTACCCTCGCTTGGGACGTTTTGCGAAGACGACCTTGATTGAGCCTATTTATACATTAACATATCGAAATAACTTTAATTTTTCTTATATATTTTTTTAACTACTGCACTATATGATTTCTATTCTTAGAGCTTTAAGTTTTAGGGATGGGAAAACGACTTGTGAAGAGCTTTTGCCATTAATTTCCAAAACTTTTGAATATGACACTCACAAACAACGTGACTTTTTATTAGTAAAAGCTATACAATAATACGAAAAATATCCCAAAAGTACTGAATCGTATTTGACGCGAAAACAAGCATTGTATTGATTAATATTGCTACTTTTCAATCGGCTAGTTTTAGTATACAATTTCTACAAAACCTAAATTACGTATAAAAACGAGTTCCATTTGTTTAGCAGAAGAATGGCATATAGGCATGCAACGTTTATCTTTTCACAAATAAGGTGGTTAACGGTAAAAAGTATTCTGACCTAATGTTGTCCATAAACGTGTAATGTATGTTGGAGAACAGCAATATCTTGTTGACCACAAATAAAATAATAAGACAAAGACGAGACTAACTCTACCCACCTATAAACAAATTCAAAGGTCGTATTGATTGCATGCACACACTAACGTAACTTATAAAATGCATGATAAGAATAAATATTGTACAACATACTCTGAATTGATAAGACTGTAACACTATTATCATGGATTATTAGAATACTAGTTGTGCCCTGCAGGTTTGCTCCGTTACGAAGCGATACAGAAGTAAAAAATGTTTATCCAGGTTTTAATCTACCAGTGTGCTAGATTTCAGTCAAATCCATTTACATGAAAGAGTAACAAACATCTAGAGTTGGTAATTGTTATGCAGTATCCACCATAATATTTATTTGGATTAAAAAAATAATTTAGACGAAGGTTGACTACAATACCTTTTTAACGTAACTTAATTCTAACTACATTGGATTTTTAACTTTTCAAATTATTATCATATACATATTAAATATGACGCTTCCCTGAGTCGAGACGAGGAGTGTTTAGGTTATTAAGAACCACAGGTATAACCGCGAGGCGGGGCTTGTCTTTAATGATGAAGGGTGGTAAATTAGCATACAAATACAATATACATTGCAATGATGTTATGATACCGATAATTACATACTTAAAATAAGCATTTTCAGTGTAAACCTGATTATTATTGTTATTAAAGTTTAGTTAACCCAAATTCAAATTTCGTGAAAAAATTATAAATAACGATGTTAATTATCTTTGTAAGTCATAATAAATATAAATGTAGATTGCTGCAGTTCAAAAACTCAAGTCTTAAGCAGTACCTACCTACTTTTAAAATACTTTGCTTAAGCATACACTTAATGAAGAAGTAACCGCAAAGAGCGAGAAACTTAAACCTATTACTTTTAACACAGTACGTACTAAACTTTCTTATAATGCTTACATCACTTGGAAGGAGAGTAATTGCTTTTCCAATTAATGCCGAGATATGGAATTATTAACCGAGTTACGTCCGAAACGTAAAAAGAAACGTAACGACGATATTATATTTTTGGATACAATCCAACACGGCGAAGGAACAACGGAAAAAATAAATAAATCCTATCTTGGTATCTGCTGCCTTATTGTCGAAACGCATTCCAATCTTATGACTCAAGATTAGGTGGCGATTTCGTGGTATAATGTAGGTATAATAGTATATTGTTCTCTTAGATGTTTACGTAATTCACATTCGTATAATGATACGCTGAAGAGATAGTTTGTAAACGCTCATATCTGGGTATGAGAGTCAATTTTTTTTAAATAGCTTTTTTTAATAGCTATGTAGTAGTTGTATTTAAAAATGCCGGTAACATTGTTATATGGCGAGCGATATGACGGAATGAGGCTAGTGAAATGGAGTCCATTAAATTATATATTAAAAACGTTTTAGGGTAAAGATTTTGTAGTTGAACAAATGTTACCTAATATAAAATTTGATTATTGTGCAATTTATGTGCATAGCACACATTTAGTTATTAAATGTAAAGATGGCTTAATATATTTAGGTAATAAACTATTTTAATGGTCAGTTTTGATGACATACACACTTTTACATAGTAAAATATATAGAGAGCCTTCTTTTGTGGTTACGGAATTGACTGTTTTATTTGTTATTACCATTAAAGAACTTTAATCCAAACTAATACTATATTATTATATGTGGTAAGTATCTCTAACGGTCTTGATACCAAAACTTCTAAATTGATTGAAATTTTATACACATAGACCAGAGCCTGAGTAAGGACATAGACTACCCTTTTACCCGGAAAAAAGGGTGTAAAGGGGTAATGAGGTGTAAAAGTTTATATGAAAGTCCATGTGGATGGAGTCACCGGCAACAGTTAGTCTACACTAACATTATAAAGAGGAAAGATTAGTAATATTGTATTTTGGTTTGTAATGAATGACCTCAAAAAGCGCAGGACCTGTTTAATTATTCTTCTTTCATTAGAAAGCCACATTATCACTGAGAAACATAGGCTATATTTAGTACTATGTCTACCCATGTGACACCATGGCCGCTTATCATTTATTTAATAAGACATTAATAAAATTCGAATTTTTAAATACATTAGCGGTTTAGGTTTACTCTTGTGTTAATAGTCAAAAATATTTATGAGCTGTGATGTCAACTTTTCATCACAATTAGGTGGAGTGTCTGCTTGTTTACTTTCAGTATTATATGAAGCAAAAACGCTAAGTAAAAGGAGTTAATACAAGATTAAACCCTTAACTTCTAATCACTTGGTGCGTCTTGTAGGAACAAGTACAAGAATTCCAATTACCAAGTACATATTAGGCCGCTCAGTTCAACCTCGGTCAACATAAAATTATTTGATTCAGATAATTTATTAATTTTATCTGTTATCACATGATTTGAGAGCAGCCAATTTCAAATGGACCAAGTGTACTTTTGTTAAAATATGAGAGTATGATAATCAGGTTTTTTCCTTATTTTTACCAAGCGATTGAGTGAAATATCATTGTATAATTTGTTTTAAAAAAGTTACATAAATATAGAACTTCTCATTACAGTCTAAGTATGTAACTTAAAATATAAAAATACCTTGATAATAAATGTAAGATTCTTGTTACCAAAATTCTAATCAGATTTGTATGTATTTTTTGGTATACATCTAAGACATTCAAATCTTTTAACTTCACAATTAGTATAAAGAATTAATATAAAAATAAACAGGTAACCAT
>JADANM010005856.1:3728331-3765699 GCA_026213755.1 Eurema hecabe | reverse complement strand
ACACCAAATTATACTATAGATAAGATAATCGATTTTCGCGAACTTTTGATATTCCGTAATTTACGAATTAGAATTGTTACAGTAATCTATGCATTTATATTCGAGTAACATGTTGAATAAGATAAATATGAATTACCATTTACAGTGCTAACGTTCGATGATAAATAATTTATATGGATTTTATTTAATACGATGGCAACTAGATAAGTGATTGATTATTAAGATGATCGGTTGAACTAGTATTTGGTTATAAACTTTTATAAAGTGGTCATGTCAATTCCCCTTGTATATATTCGTGCCATTACTCATTTTTAAAGGGGCTTTGTATGTTATAAAATGTTTAAAATAATAACTCATACATGTAATTTATTTCCGTCACATATGTAATAGGAATTCAAGTTTCCGTAATCCATTCATTGTGTATGCTTTAGTATTGTATTACCATAGTGTAGATATTTTTATTATCTGGCAACTTTATTCTTGAAAACCCTTATATATACAATTAAAAATTAGTTCAAACATACCAACAACCAAATTTAGTCTATGAAAGGTTTTTTTTCATGTTTTATACATTCATACTGATAAGTAATGTCCTGATATGATAAGATTGTCCGTCGTTTTAACGCGTAAGTATTATGTGAAAATGTTTTAGGCTTAACTTTGGGTAATTTAGCTAAACCCTAAGAGTAATTTTACAACCTTTTCCATAGTTCGGATTTTTTACAACCAAAGCGAAACTCCGCCTTTTAATTTGGAATCTAACGTGTTGTTTTTGAAATTTATTCAAAAATTTACATATTATAGTAATTCGATAACACTCAAAATTTAAAAGTCTGTATTTTAAAGGATAATAGTTGAAATTTATAACAACGCGGTTAATATACTTAAAATGTTCAGGCAAATTTCTTACTTACGGAAGCATTAGGCATATGAATGTTATTAACTCATTACAAGTAGCGAAAGTTATTTTAAGTTGTATACTTTAATAGTGTTCTTACTTTGTAAAATATCACTGTAATTAAGCGCAGCTAACATATTATTTTCCCTCCGTCTTTTAGATAATTAGTAATAAATTATTTATTTTTGAGTAACAAATCATGATTTGTTATAGTGATTCCGGATTCAGGTCGGATCTAGAATAATATCGGTTGGCTTAACGCATCGGTCGATTTAGATAAGTTATTATGCACAATTATAGAGCATTTACAGATGTCCGCGTCGCGTCGACTGACCTGGTACAAAACTACCCTCATCCAGTGCATTATTATTTAAGTAATTAATTTTGTATGATAATTTAATGAATATACAATACAAATCGTAGGTACAACGGCTGAAAGCTTGCCAGGGCGACGTCGCTTCTATGAAGCGCTTATGATTCCACATATTATATTTTATTTGCGTAGATTTAAGAAAAGTTTATTTAATCATTTATAATCTATTTATGGTTTCCAGTTGTGAGAGTTTTAGATAAATTTAGAAGTTAGAGTATTGTTTTTTATTGTATTTTTATCGATAAATAATGTAATGTGAATTTATGTACCACTGTCGTGTAAGTCCTGTATAGATTACTTTTTTTACTGTGTACATTACTTCTCTCTCTCTTCTGATGAAAAATTAGCGGCGATAGGCTTTATTTCGTGTTATTTATTAAATATCTTCAAAGGGTCTATAATATGTACTCACTGATTCATGGATGGTAGTATTAAGCAAGCCTGTTGCCGCTGACATATACAGATCTCTAAAAATTTAATCTAATCTATGACTTGTATCGGGGTTATGATGTAACTGAGAGTTACATGCGTTTTATATTATATTGGTGTCTATGGTATGTGATAACCATAGATGTAGAGTTGTTGCAACAGTAATACTCGATTATTTATATTTTATTTAAAAATATTATTGATTTTTTTTAACAAATGTAATCTTCATTTGTCGTTGCGACATTGTAGGTGTAATAAAATATTTTTTTCCTATGTCATGTTGTATGTAGTTTATTGGGGAATATTCTTCGTGCGTAAAGAAATTATATCATATATGTACTTCACAGAAAATTAAAGATTGATTTTTTATTATTTTTTTCTTTTTATTTTTTCCTTAGCATTTCTTGATTATCATTTCAAGTTGTAACTTTTTTATTGTTTATTGGTAATAGGTTAGAGCTTTTTTTCAAAGAACAGCGCACATGGAGTTTTTATATAAATAATAATTTAATGCACAATTAAATAACATAGCTCTCTTAGTAAATCAATTTGTATATTATTTATATTTTTATTACAAAATAAAGGGCCTATAATTTATAGGTATTTGTTTATAGCTCAGATATTTCTAAATACTTAAAAGGATTTGCATGTAAGACTCCGTAAAAATAAGACTCAAATGTTTTTATAACTTAGACAATGTTTTGTTAGGAAAGTCTTAGTTTCTTTTTGTTTTTTTAGCAAAATATTTGAAAGGCATGTTTATTAGACATCTTTAGACGAATCCATAGTATTAAATGTAGGTGGAAGTATTTTATTACGTTCATTCATTATGTGCACGATTGAACTGAAAGAATCGCTCATTTACAGTGTGTTTGTGTGTGAACGGAATAAATGCTGGTCCATAGCAAGGATTAGATAATGTTAGTGTTGCCAGTTATAATTTAATCGAAGTTTCAAGCTGTATCCTACAGTCGGTAACTAATTTCATGCTTAGAATTCAGGGGTCATTTTAAATAAACAATATCTTGCCAATGTACCTAAAAGCTATTTTTTTAAATCTTTTGTCTACGATAGTCTGAATCTCTATCAAGTATAAAGTGAAAATAGGTATTTTCACTTTTCAATATGACGATTTTGTAGAGAGCATGAACAAAATAACATTTCTTTAATTGCATATATTGAAGGTTGTATTCCAAGCGTAGCAATCGCATAAAAAACGAACACGAAAGGCACTTATGTTTAATTGATCAAAACTTACGTTGGAAATTTGCTCGCTTCTAAATTTGTTTTATGAGAATTACTAATTAAAGAGTATTGTTATTCAAGTGTTAGTGAATTATAAAGCTTTTTCCTTCTTACTATGGATCTGCTCGTATGAAACGTTAACAATTGAGATGAATTTAAAACATGTATTAGTCGAATATAAGAAAAATCTCTGTGTATGAATGCTCACGTTTTATATCTATCAGTAGTGTCAGTTATTGAATTTATAGGTGTAATAGACGCATATTGAAGTTGTATTTAAATGTAAGGCATATTAGTGCGTGCACGGTTTTGGTGATTATACATTTTGTACTAAGTACCTAATATTTTGGACACAGTTGTGGGACGTATGTTTGCAATAATAAACAACAGTATTATTCCAGTAATCCTCATGTACCAACGTTGCTAATAAACTTAACTACGTTTAAATAAACTGTGTGTTTTATTGAATATCGCAACCCATTAGAAGATAATATTGCAATTTAAAAGTTATTTTAATTACCCTTTTAATCTAGGTCAGGTTACCGATTCATTATCGTTAGTTGTTTCTTATAAGTTAATAATTGTGCATCAAAGCACTAATCATCAATTTTATTTAGTATTTTCAGTAACAAACAAACTGGCTTTTTATTCGTAAAAGAGTTCGATAACTTCGATACCTGTATCTATAAACTTTATCACTGTTACATAGAGATGGAGTCTATGGATGGAGAGATGGACTCTTAGACTGTATGTCTAAAGCCTTAATTCAGTAACCGACTTCAAAAAAGGAGGAAGTTCTTTTTATACATTTATTATACCCTATGCTTATGAACTTTTATGCTGCTATTTTCTTTAAAAATCAGTCTATGGTATTTTATTAGTATATCAATAACAACACTTCATGGAAAATGAATGATTACATATCAATTTAATTTGTCCATTTTCTACTAGGACGTAGTACGAAATCGCACAAAAAAAGGAAATGCTCTACTTCTTAGTTCTTTGACTTGTCACTTGTCAGTTGTCATTGTCATGTAAAGGTTTAAGGTGTCAAAAATTATAAATTAAACGAAGTAAATACTGCTAAGTGCTAGATAGTTAGGTACTCGTTTTTATTTTTAGTTTTTGATTCACCCAAAGTGAATCTTAAATTAAGAATATAGCTTTTAAATATTCTGAATCAATTCTGTTTTCTTGTTTAAATATTAAATGTATTAATTCGACTTACTATCTGTGTAAAATTACAATCTATTTTGGATATTATGTCTTGAGAATTGGTTGGTTTAACTAATTTATCTTATAACTAATGCAGTATACTATATTTTTTTAACAAATGCTGTTTATATTTTTATTTTTGATATGTAAAGTTCAAGATGCGGTGGACATTGCATACCGATGGTGGTCCGAGACGAGTAAATCATGCCGCGGCTTGCGTTGGCGACAAAATATTTTCATTCGGTGGTTACTGTTCCACAGAGGAATATCGAGATTGGGATTTCATTTCTGTCCATGTATTAGACACAATTATTTACAAATGGGCTCAAGTAGAATACAACAAAGTAAATGCTCCTTTTCAAAGATATGGTCATTCATGCATCGCTTATAAGGACAAGGTGAATGTCAAAAGAACTAGTTTTGCATCGGCCATGAAATCGTTTCATTAATTGATGAGTTTTTTACAGATTTACATGTGGGGTGGTAGAAATGATGCAGTTGCTTGTGAAACATTGTATTGTTTTGATACGAAAAAGTTAGAATGGACTACACCACCTGTTACGGGTATGATACCCAATGGCAAAGATGGTCATGCCGCTTGCCTTATTAAAAATAAAATGTACATATTTGGAGGCTTTGAATACCTGACGGATCAGTATGCTAATAATGTACACTGTTTAAATCTAGATACAATGGAATGGAATTTAGTTTTTACTCAAGGTACTGCTCCGTCAGCCAGAGATTTTCATACAGCTCTGCCATATGGAGATAGGATGTATGTGTTTGGTGGTCGAGGAGATTTTGATAGGCCACACAATGCTGAAAATGAAGTTTACTGTGATAAAGTATTTTATTTAGATGTTAACACTGAAACCTGGGTAACAGTTAAGACAACTGGAATAAAACCAGATGGTAGGAGGAGTCATTCTGGATGTGAGTATAAAAAATATATATCTTTGATCTTTGCAGCATAATACAAAAATGAACTCTTCAATAAAATAATATTGTGTTACCTGATAGTATTTTATAAATATTACATAATGATTAATTGTGTACGTTAATTTATTAATATGCTTTTAAAGGGGTTTACAAAGATTTTATGTACATATTTGGTGGATACAATGAGAAGACTAAAACCCATTACAATGACGTGTGTAGATTCTCATTTAAAGGCAATTTTTGGGAACCAGTCAAAATAAGAGGGCGACCACCGTGTAAGAGAAGAAGACAAGTTTGCATTTTATATGATGACAAAATATTTTTATTTGGTGGCACTAGGTAAGTTAGTGTTTAAGTTAATCTTAAGACAATAAACCTAACCTTGCAATTAGAATATAATATTACTTACAAGTAAATTTATGGAAGTTCTAAATACAACTAATCAGTTATGAAGAATTCATCAGATTTCTAAAATTTGACATAATCTAAATCATCTGACAAAACTCATTTAAAAGGAAAAACCTTCCACAAACCATAGGACGACCTCAATGGGTCTTAAATAAATACCATAAGCCCAATTAAAATCTTGATAAATTAGTAGCAGTCGCTACATTAGTTTAATATGAAAATTTATACTTTCAGTCCGGTAAAAAATCCTCCAATCCCCAAACCAGATGACAGCAGTGATGATGATGACAAAAAGTTACTGGATAACAATGACCTTCACATACTCGACTATTCTCCATCTTTGAAAGTGCTGTGTATGATTTATGTTCTGGAACATAAGTTGGATACAACCTCACTGCCTAAGGATGTGTTGTAAGTATCAATCATTACCAAAGGATTTATAAAATTTATATCATCTGATATTGTAATTCAATAGTTGAAAATTCACCGTAAAATAATTTCATGATGTATTAAAGAATGAAAAATTGAAGCAGTTTTCAGATTAATTTGTATTTACTAAATATTGTGGCTGTTAGCTACACCACTTATAACCCTTTAACTAGTGCACAGATCTTAATATTTACTTGCAACTTGTCTTCAGTAGCAGCATAAATAGTATATAAAGATTTTTTTTCCTTTTTAAATCTGTAGTTACTTTCTTATCGCCTAGTTCTGGTTCCCAGTAAGATATCGCTTCGTAAATACTTGTCCCTAATTTACGATCTTTATTTTACAGGACGGACATCAGAATAATGACACAACCAAATAGTATCAGCCGGCCGATCAACCAAACTGGATGACTTTATTTGAAAATTATATGTAACATAGAACTATTCTTATGGGCAACATTACTAATTGTAAAAAACCCCAAGTCTTGCAAACCATTAAAAGGTGATTCATGTCATACCAAATTGGATAATATATTAAGTTCCTACTAAAGGGACTATCTGTTTTAAGTTATAATGTAATTTAGTAACTTAACGACATCTTATAGTGACCATATTTATATTAAAAATCTTTTATATTTTAAATAACAAAGTTTATTAACCATCTCATGAAATGTATCTCATATGTAAGGTGTGTAGTATTAAATTAGATCATCTAGTACCTAAATGCATTTGTAACTTTGTAATCCTATATATTGATATGGAATTGCAAAGTTATTTATGTATTTATAAAACCAAACCGAAATAAAAAAAACCTAAAATAGACTGAATGCGATGTCTATTTTAGTGTTCTTCAATTAAAGCTTTTATGTTTCCTAGAAGTGCCTTTGAATTTTGATGATCGGTCAGTCAGTGAGTTAATGTGTGACTAAATTAATTAATAATTATAGTTCAAAAATGACTGGTTTAAATTCGATGAAATTTCAATTATGAACTTTCTAAATAATGTTTGCTCGATAACTTAAAATTCAGGATTCTGGTTTTAATCAAAACAAAGTTAAAGGTAGTCGAAATTTGAGTGAATTTTTTTTGATAATACATAGATACGGTCTCGCCCCTTATGAACTCGACTTGGGATATTATGTTCTTATAAGAAGCTGGTTAATACTATAATTATGTATATAGTTAAAAATACATTAAAATCAATAGTGCATTAGGAAGCAAATTGTTTAGTCACGGTTTAATAAAAAAATTTAAGTAAACTTTCAGAGTTTGTATTGTAGGGGATAATTATTGATATAGTAACATTTAATAAGTTTTAATATTTGAGTGAGTTAGTTTTAAAATTTGGATAATGTTTTATGTGAATGTATCAAAACTAATCGCCCTAATATTTTTTGAATCTTTTGGCAACCAATTCGGGTGGTGAAATTTATTTCTAAAAAAATATGTCCGTCATGGTAGATTAATAAAAATTAATAGACACGCATTTTACTTAAGGAAATAAATTTTTAAATTTGAAAAATCTAATGACGTCAGGTCTATGCACGTAATATAAATAAATTTAATAATAGGGATTTTTGGCTGTGGTACTGAAAGTACGTGTTGCTGCTTGCCACAGCCAAATATCGACCCTCAAACTTGTTTTATCTATACTCAACTAGACATTGCGAAATTGTGGTAACGCAGCGCCGCCATTTAACCAAGAAGAAGGAGAAATTAATAATACTAAGGCGTGACGTAATTAGTCCCCTCCCCGTAACTTAAATGCTTTCTCTAAGTAGTCTATTAATTTTTCAACGCAAAAAATACTGGTATTTCACTTTTTAATGATCTAAGATATGGACATTTTTTTTCGTACCCTGTCTACATGCCTGTTGGGATTTGGAAGCCAAAGTCAGTTGCTAGTTTAACTGATAGAGGGGAAAACTTATGTTTAGAGTTATGTAGTTTGGTTTAGTAAATAACTTTTCTTCTCTCTTCCTAAACATACTGTTTTGAGTAAAATAATTTAGAAATCATGTGGAAAATATGGTACTATAATAGTTTTATAAGTCTTTACTTATCTAACTTATGAAGTGTGCAAATTAGGTGTCTGATTTATTTCACTTTGTAAATAAACATTTTATGATAGCGAAATTCGAAAATTATATAATTATAGATGCACGTGAACGAGACAGTGTTGCCATGTAAGTTTTGCAATTTAATTTAGTTTATTTTTTTGTTTGGAAAAATTAATTGTCTTATTTTTTCAAAACTAAGACTGGTTTTCGGATCGGACACTTGTTTTGTAGCACACTGTATATTGACTTTAAAACTAAAATAAATAGGATCAGATTTAATGCAGGTGGAATCCTTAAAACGTGTCTAGCATCTAATAATTGATACACTGTAAAATTTTATAAACCAGGCAAAAGCTTTTTTGTGATATTTAGTTTATACTTGAACAATAATTATTTATTTTTAGTTCATAGATAATATATTAGATTTTAATTTTTCATCTAGAGATGCTGATTATATCTAAGATTTAGAGTGTAAAGAAAGAAATAAATTAGTATTATTTTCCTTCCCATACTTGTTAATGAATAATCCTATCCTATCCTATTACTATTATAAAGGCGAAAGTTTGTAAGTATGGATGTATGGATGTATGGATGTATGGATGTTTGTTACTCTTTCACGTAAAAACTACTGAATGGATTTGAATGAAACTTTACCACAATATAGCTTATACATCAGAATAACACATAGGCTACAATTTTTGAGGATTATAAGGGAGGAAAGGGAGGGTCACAGTTTATATGAAAGTCCACGCGAACGGAGTCGCGGGCAATAGCTAGTAATAAATAAACTCGGAAATCTGTATGATGATCTTTTATAAGAACGGTTCTTATTATTAATTAAAGATATATGTATACGTAAATGCATTATTTTCTTTCTTATATATCCCCCTACGACTTATGATCGACGCTGAACCCAATTAAACTTTATGTAATAACCTAAATTTATTACAGAAAAATCTTTTATATGGACGAATGTAAAACAAACACCTGGAAAAAAGGATAATTTATATAAAGAACTTGAATGATATTAATTTTTATTATTAGCAATGATATTTGACCATAGAAAAAACAAAACGATTAATTTAAAACAAACTTTTTAAATCTGTGTATTAAAATTCCGTCGACATTAAAAATCACGAAAACGCGCGCTCAAGAAATTAAAGACAACTTAACATCTCTCGTAGAAAACTAATTAATTTAGCGCTTAACCCCGCCCATTACTGTGTCCATAATTTATAGTAGAAAAAGGAACACGATACTAAAGAGTTTAAGCGTTGCAAGACGCTAATGTAATCCGGGTTCACGTTGAAATTCTGCATTTCCGAGCTCCGGTGTCTATTCGTGCCTTGAATGTAACAAAAAACGATTAAGCTTTGAAAACTTATTTTTTACTAATCTTTTTAGTAACGACTGTTTTGAGGTTATGTTTCGTAAGAAGCTTGAAGATTTAGGTTACAAGGTAAACTGTAACTTCTGTCTCTCTTCCTTTCAAAATGGCTTTCTTTTGTGTCACGGACTCGGAAAATTAGTATAATTTTCTTGTATTTTATCATATACATACCTACATTTGGAAGAAATGGCTAATAGCAATAAGATCACCATTTAAGTATAAGATATAGAATCTGTATTTTATAGGATTCATAGGAATTCTTCTTTGTGTTTTACTATATTATTTTACTTTACTTTTAATTTTTAAATAATAAAAAATTAAATTAATTAATAAGAAATGGCGGGCTAGCTGCCGATCGTCGATCGTTAAATCGTGCATATAATTTGACTATGATTATTATTCTAAATTTTATTTTCATTACTTTCTACATATATAGCCATGATAATCTATATATATTTTATCTAAAACATCATACAAAACAAACTTAATCTTAATCTAATCTAAATAAACCAAAGAGCTTAGGTAGGTACTAAAAAACCAGCATTTTATCCGATCCTTAACTCATACCTTTAACTATATAAAACAACAAATAATTATTAAAACGATTTCAGAGTGATTTGTACGAAGCAATAATTTCACCCCAGATATTTATAGAAATAAGTGTGTACTTATGTGTCCAGTTACTGACGCGAAACTATCAATTTAGCTGGCTGTGTACCGCGTACAGGTACCATGGCCTACAGCGGGGCATTACGATTTAATACAAGGCGCCTATTATACATATTAAAATTACACCTCCTAGCCGCTTTATACGTCATGTTGCTCTGATTTTGTACATACGACACGCATCCGACACGACTTATTGGAAACACGATTGTATCTACAATAGTTGAATTGTAGCAAATGTCATCTTTCAATCAGTACATATGCCATATGATATATCATATTATATAATATTCTACGAGTATATTTAAAGGAGGAAAACGATTCATTCATATGTCTTTCCTTGTTCAAATTATTATTTTATATTAATATATTTTGTAATCAACAAAAATCACATCAGTACCTAAGAGCAGTAATGTATTTATTTTTTTGTTCAAAACTAGCTGCACCCCAAGCTTAATCTTGTTTTTGGAGAGTTTTGGTTGGAAAGAGATATATCGATTTTGGTTTTGTTTTATTTAATGTTTCTGATAATGATGATTACCAACTTGTGTTCCAAATATGCTAAATCCGTCTACCGATTATTAAAGTTAATAGCAAAAGTATCGTAGGATGTAAAACACTAGTTTTGTAATAAAAACGTGGGCGATCGAAGTCTTGAGTTATCGTTATTTTATGCGTCAAAATTGACATCTTAATTAACTGTGCTAAACAATAAACGGGTTTAAGTAATTTTGACTCGTATTAATATTTATAATGATGGGTTATTATTTATAATAAATAATAGGTAGATAGTGGTAACAATAATAGGAAAAGGGTGTGTTATTTTTAAGTTAACGCATGTTTTGCTGGATTATTCTAGTTTAAGATCGAAATAACTGCGAAATTGCATACCGGACAATAAATAGTTATTACATATCGGTTGGAAAGAGATAATTTAATTTCTTCAGTTTCAAGTTTAGTGTATAATATATGTATTGGCGTATGAATAACAAATGTCCCATAGCAAATAAATATGCCGGTTGAGGCATATGCATCGGCCTATGGAAAATCATTGACGATATTAATTGGGCATTCCTCCAGGCAAATTATAATTTGAGTAATTATTTAATTGGTTTGTACGTATTTATTTGGTACTAAATTAAAATATAACAATCGTACCTATATGCATTTTCTTATATTTTTATCTAAGTAGGTATGTATCATCTACTTTATTTAATAACTTGTTCTTATCGGTTCCGATTGCTTGGAAGATATCGCTTCGTAGCGAAAAGGCCGCTAATTTGCTAAATTGTAGTAAGTGTTTTTGTAGTCCTTTTTTGTGTTTGTCAATAAAGTGATTTTATTTATTACTAACGTATTTTAAAGCGGAATTTATAGCTCTGTATCTAAACAGATAATCCCGGAACCCGTATTCAACCGTAGCTATTAAGCAAGTCTTCACGACAACGCCGGGATGCTGCGAAACGGTAGGCAGATGTCAGTCACCAGTAATTTCCATAAATAACGGTTCATCAGTACAATGAGACAGTCACTTGGAAGTTGGAAGCGACATGGCTATTCGCGAACCACGGAACTGATAGTTATTGATTATATCTATCTACTTATATAAATAAATTGACACGTAATTATCCTCGTTTTTCAATTATAGCATTATTGCGTATTATGCGGAATAAAGCTTAATGTTGAATGTTTTAACTACATCTTTCGTCACTCATATATCGAGAACTCTCAAAAATACTAAGTAGTGCCAGAAAATTAACTAATGTTTTTTTTAAATTGATGGAAATGTTGCACTAGGTATAAAATTATATAAGAAGAGTTTAAGTTAATACTACCTAAATTATGGCTTTATAATATTATGACGATTTTAAAGGTGTATTATAATATGTACATTAATTTTAAAAGCTTTTTTCAACTTGTCATGAATCTGGTTGTTCGGATAAATTTTGCAACGCAGTTTTAATGCGATTTTTTTACAATCGATTGTCTGGGATCAAAAACTAGAAAGTTTTCTGTTTCATACAAATAACTAATTATCACTTAACATCTAAAATGGAGTAAAGTGTTGTAGCGACCGCTATTCATGCGCCGAAGTCTGAATCGCGCTTACGATATTTTTCCGAGACTTAGAATATATACAACTTCTCGACATCGAACCATCGGGGCCTAACGGCCGGCCAGTCAGTGGTTCGACTGGTCGAGGATCCTCCCTTTGGTTCAGAGGAAGGTTACATCCTACTTCCTTCCCACAGTGTAAAGCATAATATTATATTTAGAAACATTTTGCAGTATCAAAACAGTATACCAGAAATACCTTTGGCAGTAGCCTTTTCTGGACATATCACTCAAAAGGCTACTAACATGACATATGGCATAGTGGTAGTGTTCAAAGCGACGTTAATCAAATCTCATTACGAACCTGTTCGATATCCTCTTATATAAAATATATCAACTAATAAAGTAACATAACGTATAAGCATTTTGAAGATTTCACAAAAACAACACTATTCTCATACAAGCTCACTAATCCCCAGCTACTAATACGCTTTAAATTACAGTGTGTCTTTCGCAATTAAACTCTTGAAGTTACTTAGTATGTCAGTAGACAAAGCGCAGTCGCATTGTCTCCATAATAAAGGAGGTATTCAAGAAAATCACGTAAACCAGCGAACAAAGTTGCTCATAGGTAAGGTAGGTAGGGTAGTTTTAAAAGCTCGCTTAGCATTCACGGGACAAAGTAATACGGTATAACCACAAACGCTTTTACGAGATCTTGGAAAAAATTAACGTTTATGTTTCGAGTTCTGCGAATTTATAACGACGGAGATTTTTAAGTAACCCTATAAAAGCTAGCTTTTAAAATCGGAGCAAACCGGAAAATATCGTTTATTGTGTTAGCTTTACAGAAAATGTCGGTAGGTATACTATGAATATGAGTTTTTATTCTAAGTAAAGTAAAGACATTTTCTATAAAGCTATAATACATCTATGTAGATATTATCTATGTATTTTATTAGTTATTTGTGAAATATTGTTTTGATATATCTTTAATAATAAAAATAAATACTAAACTTCGAATAATCATAATTTAGGTAAGTATATTTAACCCGTGTTTATTCACAAGCAGTGATACTAAAACATTTCAATTAAAATAATTCGAACAAGCTGGGATGTCATAATTTGGCGGGAAACAGGTAAGTATGTCAACGGTGCGGCCACAATGCAGAGTATTCATAGCGCGACTATTTAGCGCGGCCTCGTTAGAAAACTTGGACTCGCTAGTCGCTTTATGACAGTTCAAACTCGTTGTTTAAGTAACGCATAAGTCCTGCACGTTGCGAGCTTGTTCAGCTTTCATATCATTTCAGAATTCAAATGTTTTAGGTACTAGTCTATAGTCTATAATATTTTATGAGTCTATAGATTATAAAGAAGCGTTTTAAAATTGAAATTTGTTTGTGGACCAATGTTGATGATGATTTTTCGTTTAGAAAAGGTTATACCCACGTCGTGTATATTTCAATGAATCAACAAGACCTTGTGTCCGTGACAAAATATTACATTATATACTAATTTTGTGTCGAGTTTCATCACTGCATCACTGTTTAAAACTTAAATCTGAAATACAAATAAAAGCGCGCTAAAAATTCCAGCGAGATATAGCACCATTGTTAAAACTTCGTCTTTCTTAAATAAAAGCCAGTTGCTAGTTTCCAAGAAAATCTTCTGAAAGGTTTCTATGCATAAAATAAGCCAAGGCACGGCATCGAGTTAAAAACAACCACGAACTTACCTCCTGTTGAAATTGTCCATTCTGAACGTAAATGCATTGACAACCTTAGCGAGCACCATCATCGTGGACATTATTGGATAATTTTAATATTAACATTGAGGAGAGACCTCAGAACTACGACTAAAGTATTTATCTTAAGATTAATCGATTTAAATTTATGAGAAAATTAATAAATAACTAAAACTAAAGCACTTTTTAATTGAGTTCCTAATCAAAATATCGAGTGATTGAATTTTAATAACAAACTATTTTGTGTGTCAAAATTTTAAAATGTAAGGAGCAGAATGTTCCTACTAGCTACGTGTAAGTTTGTTATAAAACGTTCATACAAAATCAAAGTTTTATCGATGTTAGCATGATTCGACGAGAAACTTAAACATAATGCACTTTGTATTAAAACTGTATCAAAAGCTTATTACCTGACGTAAAGCCAAGTAGCATGAAATGACTAGGATTATCCGCAGTTTCGTAGGAAGTATGGACAATGGACAGTCGTTTTGGATATTATCCGATAGCAATATGAACTTGGTAGAAGTTAGACTATTTTCTGTAGGTATTATTTTATATATTTCCCTTAGATAAGTAAGGAAAGATTTCCAGATTTTTTGCAGAATCTAAGAAGGGATAATAAATTAATAAAAATAATATTATTCATACTCATAAAATCACACCTAAAGCGCAAAGAAGCGATAGAATTCCATCGTATTTCTTTTAATTTACTAATTGAATCTATATGACAACCTCATTGTAGAATATTAAAAAAATAATTTTGTGAAACATTAAGCACGGGTATATAAGTTTCTGGTTAACTTTAAAAATATTTCGTAATGAGGAAAGTTAGCACACGCTCCTAAGTACGAAGTAGCGTTTATTTTTAACCAACTGCAAAAATGTAAATATAAAAATAGCTCGCAGGTAATTTTGAGGTACGTTTTCTGTTTATAGGTCAGTGGGCCATGCCTGTCCGTTTCGTAACGACTACTTAGCGGTAATAACCATGCTATGTTTTGTATGAAATATTCATTTGGGCTCTTCATTTAGTTGCCAAATGAGAATAAATACATAAAGTAGTTTGTGCTAACGTCTCGCTCATTTACAGAATAGCCAAAATATAAGGGATCTTGAAAGTGAGCGCAACTTATATTTAGGTAGAGTCGTCTATTCAGTTGATAAATTTAATGTTTTGCTTACGTATAAACTCACGTCGGGTTCTTTTTAATAACGAATTCATTTAATCACTAAATTTGATCGTTACACGTCCAATTTATCTAGTTAAGCTGAACAAGTTTTATAATGATTGTCATAAAAAAATAAAACCTATTTTTTGTAGGTAGTTCTCAATTTCAATCATTGCTACATTCAAAATATTTTAATCAATAAATCAAACCTATACTTAAGTTCTTATGTTAACCAAATAAATTAAAAACACTGTCATATTACTCCTTAAAACTTGCCCTTTTTATTTTTACATTTCGCACGCGAGCCGTCGTAACAATTGTAAATGTTCCGAGTTATTTATGTGACAAATAAATTAATCAACACGTGGCATGGAATAATGAGCTTCTAATGAGTTGTGTTTTAGTTATTTATATATAATAACATTTTGTGTCATCCCTTTCAATATTCACGCATGTGTAAGGCATAATAAAATACTGGTATCGTTAGCGATTGTAAAATTACTTTTTCGTAAGGGCTGTTTAAAATATCTTATTTCTTCATCCCATCAAAATATTGAGGGACTGAAAAAGCGCTAAATTAACATAATTATTATATAACATGTATGTTAACATTTAAGTTCGATTAAGTTCAGCTCTTTTATTTAACTTACTAATAAAATAGGACTTAACAATTACAGCTTTCTATTAGTGAAAGAATTTTTAAAATCGGTTCAGTAGATCCCGAGATTACCTACCCCTTACAATTTAACAAACACACAAACATTACTTCTTTATAATATTATTATAGATAAATAATATGTAATTATTTAACTATTTTAATATATTATTTTGTAGATAAACTAAACTGCACATTTTACGTTGACAAACCTTTGAACATACGTATTATTGTATTATAGTCGTCATTATTACATAGGTAGTATAAAATAAAGTCACTTTCTTCTGTCTCTATGTATGTTATCTTTACGACTACGTAACTGTTATTAAAAGTTTATGTTTATAATACTTTCATAAATGAAAGGAAACCCGCTCTATATAAGCTCAACTACACATTTTACACTGACGTTAAACCTGAACATACATTCTATATCATAACCGTAATACATAAATATTTGTACCGTTTTTCGCTTGACATATTCCGCTTACGATATTTCACAAGAAGAATAAAATAACGAGGGTGAAGGATTTATGAGCTGTACACGCTAAGATTTTATTAATATTTCAATAATAATGTCGATTTTTAGCTGTTAAATAATATATTTTAGTAATATTTGCGCAGTTTAATTGTAAAATATGCAATTCTATGTACCGCTATCATTAATAATGGTACATAATCAATGTTAACCTATACATAACGGATTTTAACTCGTCCCACTAAATTGTTATTTTTAATTGTATATATAATGTATTAACCGTTACTTTTACAAATATTTTATATGAATAAATAGCCATAGTGGAGTACATTTTAAGGTAGGTACCGATATGACATTTAAGCTTTGTACCCATTACAAGTTTCCGATAATTTATCGTCTCATTCAAAATATTCCGAGTATTTTGTATTAATGCGTATTAAAGTCACTAAAGATTTATATTTAACAAAATGTATGGGATTAGACCGCCTTTATATTTTTACTAATAGTTTGTTGGGTATTTTCATAATATAAGTACATTTCATAATAATACTGCGTCTTCAAATTTCAGGATTTTTTGAGTTATAAGTATATGGATCGACTTTTGAGTTGTTTTATGTGTGTATACGTATACAGAACGATCAATCTATGTTTTATCGTTTTCAAAAGTTAGCAATGTTTATTGTTTTAATTGATGCTTTCATATATTATTTGTTTTATTGAATTACGTGGTCGCAAGCTTTGACAATATGAAAAAGATTTTTTGCTTTTAAAGCAGATACAGGTCAGTAAACTACTTATAAAAAAACAAAACCCATATACACCTACGTTAAAATTTTCTAAAGCAGAGCTCAAAAATTGTTTAAATTGGTATATAGATTAAAATATAAATTTTCGTGTAAATGTTTCGCATATTAAGGATTGATTTAAAGAGATTTATGTATTCTTTTATTCGGCAAAGGTATGTAGGTAACCTATTTCACGGTAGAGCGGTGTGTCTGACATTTACCCTTCCGGCTGAGTTGCCATCATTGTTGGAAATGTCAAAACTAGTTACCTGTAGTAAATATTATCCGATATTAGAATATCAAGTTTAGGCGTTGTTTATTTTGGTGAAGATCTTACCTTATAAATTGAACACAATATCTAATCTTAGTTTTCGTATAAAAATATTTTAGTCTCTTAAAAGAAATATTGATTTGAGAATTTAAATGTATATATAAATACATTACATTTGAGTTATTTCTGGATTCAACGATCTATTGATTGACACTGCGACCTACCCTACCTTGATGGCATACCGATTATCTATCAAAACAACATCTAAATATAAACCTTATTCCTTTGTGTTACAGCTGATTTTAAGGAGATAAATAAAATAACCTTTTAAGTAGGATTTTGAATGCAAAACGTTCACCAGGCTTGCGATTTACGCAATGATTCTGTTATCATGAATTGCGATTTTCATATTGGTTATGCGTAATTATTTACATAAAATTTATTTAGAGAGAGATTTGTTTATAATGTAGATATGTAAGGGACATTCGGTTTGGTATATAATCCGGTAGATGTCGTGTCTTGTTAACTAAAACTTAAAATCCTAATCCAATTTTTTTCTTCGCAAATACTACCAAAAATATTAATATATACCTACCTAAAACCTGAATATCTATCAGTATATAGTGTATGTAGAATGTAACTCGAATCATTTGAAAATTGCTGTTCTAATTTGTATAAGAATTTAACATTACAATGTAAAAACATATTTGTACTTAGTTTAAACAGAATAAACTTTTACTAATACTCAGTTGTATCTAATTTCGCTTGAGTAATTTCCTTGAAACATACAAACATTGCTAGCTAAAAAAATCCAAGTAAAATAAATAAATCTCCTTAACGCGGCGGTCTTTTTAGTATCAAATGGGATTTAATAGATTAAGGACTTAACTAGAAATGTTGTATTTAATATGTTATCATAGGTATGGCTTCATAATTGCTGGGAGCCGTTATCCGCCATTGTCCACGGATCTAAACCGGCCCGATACAGAATTAACGGTAATTACTAATAGAACGGTACAGGGTCGTACTGTTCTGTATAATCTGGGGCCTCTAATTCTAGCATAGCTCTATGACTGTATTCCTAGTATATATGATTAGTAAAACAACTTTAATAGGTGTTATAAAGCTTGTGATTGATGTTTTATTGGATGTATTCAATTTATTCGCTTATCTCTCCCTACGATGCAATTCTGCATATTACTCTTAAGCATTATGTAAGAATTATTACAGCTTTTAATACATAAATATAATTACGAAAAATGCTTGAATAAGAAGAGACTATATTTAGGCATCTAAATTTTGAATCGTTGAATAAAAAACAGAAAGATTAATTTAAAACTGCGTAATTGTTTCCAAAATGGTGATAATTTTATAACTGTCAGATTAAAAAGTTAATTAATTTCGTTGAATATTTAAACTTTTTTTGCGTTATTATTATAAATTATTATATATATTAATATTATAATGTTTGCAGTTGCAACTAACCTATATACCAGGGCTCCTTAACATTAGAGTCTATGCGCACACCATAACAGTGGTCGTATCTGGATTCCTTACTCGGCAGAATTAACTGCTCATTATATGATCGTCACACTGACAGAATAATCGCTGATAAAACCACCAATTTAATGGATTTCCAAACCCACAATGATAAAGTCATGATTGCATTTTGTTAACCTTATTAAGTAATAGAGACATTTTCGTTTATCCATTGATATGCGTACACTGTTACTTTAAAAGAGGTGCTCAGAATAATATGTTCTACAATTTTAAGATAATTTTATTTATAGGTTATGTTGTCTGTACAGTCGGTTATTAAAGGTAATGAACATATTAAACTATTATCTTAATATATATAAATCTCGTGTCACAATGTTGGTCCTCAATGGACTCCTAAACCACTTAACCGATTATAATAAAATTCGCACACCATGTGCAGTTTGATCCAACTATTAAAATATAGGACAGCTTACATCCCGGTTTTGTCCCGGGAACAGGAACTACGCGGGTAAAACCGCGGGACACAGCTAGTTGCAATATAAGAAAAACATGCCAACATTATATTAGTCTGGATGAAAAATAAATAAAAAAAGAGTAGATTTTTAAGTAAAAAAAATCTATAATTTCTATGACCCTTGATGAGATATACCGTAGACCCTATAGAAAGACTTGAGATATAACTTGAAATGGTCACCCGTGTACACAGTATCTTAAAACGATTTATCTAATAAAGCTATTAATTTTGCAGCTAATAAGCTATAAATTGTGTAAACAATTGTACCAAATATTATCCATCATGTTCGACGTCACAAGATGGCGTCTAATCTCCGGCCAATGATTATTTGTGGTCGCTAAATCTATTAGCCGGTAAGATATTACATTGTACTGAACGGCTCGAGTTATAGCGACGTCTTTATTGAAAATATGTTTTTCAAGGATAAAATTGGTTGATAGAAAACCTTTTTCATATTAAGTAAAGTAGAACATGTTCAACCAAACTAAATATACTTATTTTTTATTAGTGCTTAGACTGAAATCGTTATGTTATTACAAAACATTAAAGTCCCTTAAGGTCAAGAAGGTTTCTTTTAGGAAAGTTGTATTTAATAGGAAATCATAATAACAATTTTTAAACTAAAACCGAACTATATTTACAAAAAAATAGCATTTTAAAGAATGTGTTTTTTAAACATTAAATTAATCCATTGAATTATAAATAAACACATTAACATAGTTTACTTCTCATTTGGTCTTTGATGCCCAAGCGTGAAAATAAAATAATAAACATATCAATTTCTATATGGGAATGAAATGACTTCCAAATACAATTATTGACCCAATAGCGAGAGACATTGATAGATTTGCATCGGTGAACATTTAGCAAGCATATAATTCGATACAATTATATATTAGCGTGGTGAACGCCTTGTCGTTGCATTCGATTCCTAATAAATTGATTTTACGTGCCGATGTGTAATCGAGCTAAGGCTGGTCATACGTGACGCGATGCCGGCTACTTTGAAAGCATTTGGAGAATTTCAGACTGACTGACCTGGATTTTTAATACTACTTGATCCTTCATACAATAGGGGCCAGACTATATTTATTTTTTCATTAAAGAACATTGGAAATTAAAAGTCTTTTAGCTCTTTGTTACGTGCTATCAAATATAGCAGAAATAATAAAATTACATATGTATTACATTTGTTGTATTTTTATTTGCACTACTATTAGAACAGGATCAGTTTAAAGTTATTGACGATACAGATTTCCCGAAAATCCATATCACAACACACGCTAATAAAGAAGAATATTTATTTTTATTACAATTAATGTAACCATTTTCCAGCGTCTAGAAAACCCTATTCGTAAACTCAAACTACGCGACTATTACCACAGATATGTTGCTTAATTTATGTTTAATCTCCTTAAGAATTATGCAGACAATCATTAGGCAACACAAACACTTGTATGTAGCCGAATACTCTGACCCTTTAGAACCTTAAAGCTCTAACACGTAGCAATAAGGTTTTAAATCGAGAATATTCATCCAGCAACGTTATAAATTAGTGGTGTTTCTCTATTTGTTGTAAATAACATTCACTGCACCTATTTCGACCTTTTCACGGCGGTTCCTTGTCGAAATTGTTGTTATTAGCTAAATTAGTAAGTAGGCACGCGTTTATTTATCGTTTTTCTGATTGTTCGCAACGTTTTTGGGCTGGAAATAGTTGGAGAGCGATTAATCATGGCAATTGCTTGTAAAATATCGTATTGCGATGTTAGATATGAAATGTGTATTAGTCATTTTAAATGTAAGCTAAATACGGTTGGGGTGAACGAATTTTTATGGTTCATAAATTTAAAAGGGAAATATATTTTTACCTTTTGTTTGTAAACGTTTAGGTTACGTTATTAATTAAAAATTAAAGCTTAAGAATTTTTGTCAAATATCAATTTATATCATCTAAGATTATAACCTCCAATAAAGAAACAATAATCAGAAAATATAATTTTTAGAATACCAATAATAGACTCATAAGCACTATTTATAGCATTTTAACTTCACCAAATTAAACCAATATTATTTGTATAAACTTATCTTAAGAATGAGACAAAAAGCAACTTTTTAAAACTCTATTATTATATTAGAAAACCTGCAGAGAAACCTTAGTATCAATATAGAATCAAATGGATGGTAAACCTACCATCTAGTTAGGTCATGCTTATCTTTATTAAGTGGTAAAGGAGTGGTACCTAAGCGTGAAAGTGTGTATGATGCAGTAATGAGGAAACTATTTGTGCCCTATCACCTGCGATGGTACAGCCGTTCACACCAGACCAGGAAGCTTTCTTTTACGTAATTACGATCGTAAGCCCGGTAATAGTTAAAAATAAATAATAAATAACCTATACAATTTTAATATGCGAAAATTCTAAAGATCAATGTCAAAAAAAAAAAATACATTCAAAGTAAAATACTTAAATATCTCTATTGAAATACATTATAATAATAAATCGTAAATCCTAATGGTGTTATAAAAAAAAACATTTACCAACGGTTTGGCAAGCAGTTTCTTAAGAGAAAAATCATTATTTAGAAAACATATAGAAACCGCAATTAAAATAGATGTACGGAACCAAAATGAGAATAGATTATGATTATATATAACACAATAAATTTATTAATTTCAAAGTTTTATGAATTGCGTTGTATGCAGTACAGTACAGTTATTTGAGTTGGTTTTGGCATCAAAGTTTTGGCTGCCTTTCTACAAAGAGGTAGATGAGATGTATTGCAATAAAGTAGGGAACAGAAAAAGACATTCTTTTATACAATTTTTAAAAGTTCAACTTGTATCATATTCATTTCGTTACTTGGATGGATCCTTAAAAAAATAATTCTTAGCTAATTAAAAAACAAAACAAAAAGCACTTATGCCGTCAAAGACTCATAGTGCAGTCACGTGCACCCAGAATTGTTCAATTTGAGCGGTCAATTCTAGTTTCGGCAAGTCCATCACGTTGTAAACGTTCGGAATCCTCTCGGCACGAATCGAGAGCTATTTGCTAAAAGTTTACTGGGTCAGCGGTAAAAGTTGTGAAAAACAGAAATACACCGGTTGATTTATTAGCGTGGACTCCTGAAAACTGTTATTTGCAGCGCTCGTACAATGTAGAACGGAATTTCGCAACGTGTAGAAATAGAAATTGTATTGAAACATTTGTACGGTACACGAGTGCTTTTGCATTGTTATATATTATAGCGTACATAGTTATTTATTTAGTTAGCTAGAACTATTGAATAAGTTCAAAATTTTGTCGTCATATATCTTTTAGCTATAGTGGAATTTGTTTTATTTGCTCTTTCTTTCGTATGTATTTCAAATTTGTGGTGCAATTCTATTCTTTTTATATGTGACTTATAATGCTGCTTATGCTCTTACTTGGGTTTTATTCAATGTATAACTGTATTACTAACCAGATAAATAAATTTATACTTATAAATAATTAAAAAAGAACATGAATTTGATTGTTTGTAGATTAGGTAACTAGTTCTAACTAGGGAAAACGCGTTCTAACTACAAACCAGTTTTAACTGTAACATATACACTGAACGAAATTTGAAAATTATTTAAACGATAAAAAAAAATTAATAATTAAAACTAGGTTATATATACTATACCTAAGTCTTTTTTAGGATATGTTCACATTAGTTCTAGTGTATGTAGATTGAATTTTTTAGCAACATATATTTTTTTCCTTAAAATTAAAATCAATTCATTACATAAATGAGGTGAAGAAATTAATTATCCTTAATGAATAACTTATCTATACTAATATATAAAGCTGAAGAGTTTGTTTGTTTGTTTGAACGCGCTAATCTCAGGATCTACTGGTTCGAATTGAAAAATCCTTTTTTTATTGGATTAACCATTTATCGAGGAAGGCTTTAGGCTACATAACATCACGCTGCGACTAATAGGAGCGAAGATATAATGGAAAATATGGAAAAATCGGGGAAGACTATTCATCTTTGAGGTCTTCTTTTGCGTGCGCTGCGAAAACGGTTCAAGATACAAAAATATTATGTATGAAAGAATTATTCCTCTTTAAATGATCTAAAAAAAAGTCCGCGATAGTATATGTCTATCTTCTAAGATTGACTCACTATAACATAATAATAGAAATAGATCCGACGGGGACGAAGTTGCGAGCAACAGCTAGTTTCGCATAATTTATAAATCTTAATAAAGCATAATTGCACCGCAACTTTCATCTAGGAATTGATATTCAATACCTGAATATATAGAACTGTCGGAGAAACCGTTATTACGTTACTGAGAAATATAAATACTTCTTCATCATAAAACTGAATTGCATTTCCTTATTTCACAATCCGCTTTAGCTCGTCTAATGTAATTGAGCCTTTACAGGTTTTAGTGCATAATATCTCGCAAACATCGCTTTTGAGGTAACAGTAAAATATTTCCGTCCTTTTCTAGTGTATTGTAAAAACTTCGTACAAAAAGAGACGAAAGATTAAGTATTGTTCATATCAAAGCTATCAAATGTCAACGCTTTGGGCGGGAAAGGAATTCTATGATAGATAAAATTTTAGATTGTAATTTATATAGTAAATTATTGTTGTGTTGTCGCCATTCTCGTAAATAAAATGATAACTTTGTGTATAACCATAAATTCACACGTCCACAGACAATAAATTTCCATAGACAAGGAGTGCTTTTATATGTTTTGAAGCTTTTTTCATCATTATGATAGTTTTGAAAAAGAATTGTAATTCTAAGTCACGTTAGCTGTAAAGACTCTAATAATTCATTTCGATTTTTTTTATTACAAAAATAATCATACTGTTCCGCCTAAATCCTTTTTTAACTTAGAATTTAAGTAGCTCAGATGAACTAATTTTTAAAATCAATTTCGTTTCAGATATACTAACGTTCAAACACACAAACCTACATTTATATTAAATAAATGATACAGGTTATGTCTCTGATGTATTAGAAGGTATTAGATTGCTTCGTACTTGAGCTAGTAATGATGATATTGGATTTAATTAAGGCACATTGATTTAGTATAATATTATGATTAACGAGTTGGCAGCTATAATTAATAGCGCGCCAATTTCGAGAATTATAAGTACTGGCTGTTGTCAAAATTATTTTAGTCAAAGTGACATATTACATTGTTTAAGTTAACTTGTTACGAACGAGCTTTCCCTCTTTTTCTCCGTATATACTACCGAGAAAATAAATCCATACTAATATAATAAATGGGAATTATCTCTGTCTGTACGTTTTGTTTTCACGCCGATTGTATATGTAAAATTTGGTACATAGATAATCTAGAGCCTGAGAAAGGGGAAAAAGGGGGTAATAATTTACATTTTATAAGAACCATTGACGTATATTGTATATTGATAAAATTTAGCGAAAGCGATATATATAGCGAAGATATTATGTATGTAATTACACTAAAATAATTACAGGGGAAATGCATTCAAACAGACAAAGTCTTCATCAATATTAATATCTACAGGAAGTCACAAATTACCGGCTCATGTGTTGCGTAGGTATATCGGATTACGTAAACCTAAACACAGTTATTGTATGAACAGTGACATTATAACCTCAGCCGTGCCTATTTCCACAATTCGCAAGATTTATATGCATGTTTTGCAACGACTGGTTTTCTTTCGCCAGAGATGTAGGCGCGACGACCAGCGTGCCTATCTAGTTTATCTATAGTAATTATCAAAAGGCTTAGTAGCTGTACAAGTGAAACTTATTATTAAGTTTGAGGATTCGTAGAATATATTGTGTGTATGAAAATTTGATTGATTTGTCTGTGTATTTTGGCAATATTACTAAAGATTACCATACCAGTAACCAGGTTTTATTGAACACATTTATGCATACTATGCATTGATAATTAATCCGTTCGCCGTAGGGTAAGTGAAGCCAAAACTGTATATATGTAGGTGTTAATAGCACGTTACTATACTTGATGACACGCACACATGCCTACCCATTATGTTGCTGCTATAAGAAATGTATGCTATAAATATGAAAATTTTAAATCTACGAAAATCATACGAATTTTTATGTGAGACACAGCGGCGTTATATGTATTCTATGAGTGTAAAGAAAAATCTTATTAGAAGACAATTACTACGTATATCAATCACCATATAATATTTACGTAACTGAGTCTCAGTTTACCAGCAAACTTAAAATTCGAATTAAATAGGGGTTGATCAAGAATCAAGGCTTAATTCGTATATAAACATTTATTAACGTCGACCTCAAGGTTTCGCTTAGCAACGCATATTAATATCAAACAAACTATTGCCATGTTTTTGTGAAATATTTCTTACGCGGTGTCATTAGAGTAATCGCTACACGTTGAATTTCATTACGTAGAATATATGCAGAATTCATTAACAGGAATTACTGTTGGCAATCAATGGTAATGGGTAAATTATTCTGTCACGAAGATTGATACATATTCACAAGTTTAGCTTTTGCGCTTGTGTTGGTTCCATTGCGTTAATCAATTATTTTAAGATCCGTATTTATCTTTTCTTGCTGTTGTTTTACTGAAATTTAAATAAACTAAGTAGAAGTAGCGAAAATTAGGAGCTCAGAAATGATTATGATGTAGGTTCAGGATACATCAGTGATTACTTTAGGCGTTCATAGTAGTCACAGATGATTGTTTCGGCGTAACTATGAACCCGTGAAGGTGCAACTAGGTAGGAACATTCAGGGGGTTTTTAGTCGGTAGTTATAGCCGAGACCGACCTAACCCGTCCTGACCTCCCCATGGTGGGCGGGTATACGTAACAGGGTTTTCCCCCATAAGATTAAAAAAAAGGGTACTTAGTTGAATTCATGTTAAAAGTATATAGGTAGTGTTAATGTATGAAGTAAAAAACGTTTGTATTTAGTACCTGCAATATGATAGGTACGAGAGTAATAATACCATATAACAAAGAGTTTAATATAATACGAATAATCAGAAAAATAGCATACATTATTGAGTTTAATTATTAATTTAAAACCGAAAATTGATTCGAGTATTATTAAATGCCATTGTCATATCGGAGTACATCGATTTTAATATCAATAACAACTACTTATTTACTAGAATATTGCAATTATAACGATATTACATGCCTTATTTAAAGCGGCATTTATTTGAAGTTATCATTGACCATAATAATTTATAATTATAGTTTATTAGGCTCAGTTAGGTTCTAGGTAGGGTCTTTAGCTGCGGCGAATGGTGTATTTAGGAATTGCGTAACAATAAGCCTACATGGGAACTATTTAACGACCTAAGAGCTAGGTAGATGCAATGCACCAAACACAAGATAAATTAAGCAGATAACGTTGCGAAAATCATTTTATAAGAAAATGTTAGCCGTGAGTAATTTATTATATATTTAAATGGCAGTATTAATGTCTTATTGCACATAAGTTTTACACTTTGTATGCCTCTTAATACTGCTTTTGAAGACTTGTTGGTGTAATAGTGATTGCTTCTGGATTATTTGGAGTTGTGGATTCAACTCCTACCTTGGAATAGGTCCTACCTTGGAAGAAGTTGCAAAATTATAACTATTAAATTACTTCTATCAATTTGCTTTTATCGAAATGAATATTGCTTTTGAAGACAGGTTGGTGTAATAGTAATATCGTTTGGATTCTTCAAGGATTCTTATGGATTCGTTCCTTACCCTGGAATGGGTAAAAGTTGCAATATTATACGTATACATTTACAAAAGCATGTAATATTACCTTTATCAATTTGCTTTTATCGAAATGTTATGTACTGTGATAATACGACTATAGTCCGTGATTTAATAAGTAATAACCACGCTCTGCTACAATTATAAGTATATATACAAAGAAGAAAAAAAATGTTCCGAGATTTATAGAGACTATCAACATTAGGTAAAACATGCAAAATGTAAACGATTTAAGGTATCGAAAGATTTTTTATATGTAAACAATTATCGTATAATACTGTTCAAAATGATTAATATTAATTTAATCTAAGCACTCGTATGGAGATTCAAAGCAAAAGTATTACGTGATAATGTTGTCACGATTGCGCAAACTCAAGTTTTGCCGCGCTTTGTGCTCCAAATATGGCGTTCAATTGAATCTAATCATACAACGTGCCATAACTGCTCTCAGATGCCATAGATGTTGATATTTCTATAACATTTCACAACTTTTACTTGATGGATAATTCAGTGATGTTTTTAGGCTTGACTGATGTAAAAAATATGTATTAGGTAAGTGGATCAAGTTACGAATAAAACTAGGTTTACATTAGAACAATTCATCTGTTTTATTTTTATTTTATTTTTAGGGACGCCGGCGCAAGGCGTACTTTAATTTTTACGAACACTAATACACAAAATATTAAAATCAAAATTTCAAGCGAATGTAGCAAGTCTTACAGGCGTCCACCACACGGTCACTGTAACTTCATTACTGTTTCGTAATGCTAGCCTGGAATTCAGTATACCTCGAAAATTAGTAGATCTGTTAAAGTACAATTGTAATTTTTAGTATTATTTCATTAATTAATTTAGTTTAGATTTAAGTCGAAAAAGTTATTAAAAAAACTAAGCAGATTTGTATATCATGCGTAGGTACTATGCATAAAATCATGTTTTCTTATTAGTTACTTAGTTTAGCTATAAAATATCAACCGTACATAAAAAACACACAATAAAAAAGAGATTACATATGTGTTCTCGTTACCTTTATACGTGAAAAGTTAACACGAGAACAAACCAAGAATTGTGTATAAAAGCCGTTTCACACAGCACGGGTAATGCAACACGTTTGCCGCATCTATCATACAACGGTGTTGTCTGAATGCTACATTGTACGATCGAACAACTTAAATGTATCGAGACCTGTTTCGTGCTACGAATAGTAATCTTTATATCCATCTTGTCGCCTTTAAAACATTGTAATTTATATTTGCGGTAAATTGGCAACGTTAGTCATTGCTTTTGGTTTGAGACCTTCTAATATGACGAAATTTACAATCGTTATTGTGTTTTTCAAACTTTATGTATTCATTAGGCTGAATAGGGCTGGAACTAGACTCGAACCATGGTACCCTCTAACAGAGGACTGATGTTAAGAAATGGTATCTTGACACAAATGTCGTACACTTTCGTCTTGATTGTGGAAAAACTCCCCTATCACAATCCCACTCTTGATCTTGTTCTGTTTATTTAATTCTCTATCATTCATCTTTATGTCGACATGCGAAATTTTCTATTATATTTTTTTATGTCTCACTTTGTAATAGCATAATAAAACATCAAAAAAACCGAAACATAAGGATTAAGGGTACCAGGTTTAAAATGTGTACCGTAACGAAAAGGTCTATATCATCGTACCTTAATAACTAAAAAACTATCAAAGCTTATATGTAAGTCGCGGGAAACAGCTAGTGGCATATATTTTTAGATGCAATTAAAAAAGCATAAGTACAAAATATTTTCTACAATCAGTAGGTATTTTATGACCATTGACCATAACGATTATTATATGAAACGATATTAATATTATAAAGCTTTATTCCCTTTGTTTCAAGGCTTTAATAAAGCTCATTGAAGATAAATACAGCGAATAAAAGGGTTTATAAATGTCATATATATTGGTATTAAATTAAACGCCATATAATGTATAGCTATTTACTAGTATATATCTATAATAATTTATATAACTATTAATATATCTGTGTTGTTTGAAAGAAAAATATTTGAATAAATTCCGATGAGTCACAGACAACATGGATTATGTACATAATATAAATAGTAGAGCTACTCTTAACTCAAAAATTAAAAATGGCTCTACTCATTTATATATAGATAATAGTTATCTAAATATCGATAACAACGGGGCCGAGTTATATGCAGGTGAAACGTAAAATATTTTCTTTAAGAACATTTTAATTGAATAATACTTTTATTTTTAGTTGATTCTGACGTTATGTAAGAAGTCAAATTGAAAATACTACTAAAGCAAAAACCTAAAAGTGTATTTACAAGGACTATTAACAGTCAGTATAAAGTGTCATTGATTGTAATTCCTTTAGTTATTCGCAGTAAGGCTCGACCTCTCGCGATCCGCTGATAACATTGCGCTAACGGTGCAGTGTTCGGCTTAGGGCTGCGTCTACAATTTTGGATATTATTTTTTATTATTTTACCCGCATTTATGCATGTATTGTACACATAAACCTCCTTCTTAAATCACTCTGTCTGATAAAATGCATATTGGTTGCGAAGTTATAAAGATTTAAACTGATTAACTAGAATACTATGCGTTGAAGCTTTTTCGTGAAAGTTTGTGAGAATGTATGTTTGTTATTGTTTCACGCAAAAACGGCTGGACCGATTTAGTTGAAATTTGGTAAGTAGATAGGTGATACCCTGGATTAACATTTATGATACTTTTTATTGCCCTGGAACTACGCGGGCAATACCGCGGGACGCAACGAGTAGTATAGTCTTACCCATGAAGTAAGTAACGCTCGATGTACTCAGATATATTCAATTAAACAAATTTATTCCAATGTCCGACCCTCGGCGGAGAGAACAGGATGGTTATCAGATGAGATCTAGGTGTCTCAAAGGTTGTTCAGCTATTTAGTAGCGGGTTCGACGCCCAACACGACACGTCACTTAGCGTTTCAAACGTGTTAACGATTTATACCTAAATTTTATTTGCATAATGAGGTCTTACTGAAACTTTGATTCTAGATAAAGAAAGAAATATTAACGTCATATACCATACAAATAATTTTGCCCAAGTGGCACAATGCAGACTTGTTTTCTAAGAAAGAATTCTAATGGTACTAATTCAGAAAAAAAAACGAATTTAAATAAAATACCTAATGTTAAGTTACAAAACGCGTTACAGAAGTAATTAATTAGTATAAGAGCTATTATTTCCCGATTCAACTTAGTATATATCGTTGTTTTGTCGAAAAATAATGACACAGCAAACAAAGTTAAAAAATGAAAAAAAAAATCCGTCGGTATTAAATTGCACAATTTTAACACGCAATAAAATCACCGAACGTGTGTTTTTTTTCAACCAACGGCTATTTAACACACAATGAGAACCGCAAACATGTTTTAAAGGCTTCTTACAATCTACAACCACATCCCAAACTTGCTGTAACGTATGACACACTTTATAATAAAATATCTTCACGAACAGGTCTCATATTGAACATTTTAAACTTTCGTCTTACCTTTGAAAATATTTTAAAAGAATTTCATAAAGGATCTATCTGAAGATGCAATCGAACGGTCACGCAATTTAAGGTCACTTGGAGACGTTGTACGAATGTATTAAAAGTTACTGCTTATTTATTTTAGGTATTTTTATTTCCAAAATTACTTTTATATTTTACAAGTTATGTACGTTACATTTCGCACATCTAGTTCTTAAAAGTCATAAATTCAAAAATCCAAAATTGAGTTTATGTGAAAACTTGCCTTTTATATGAATGCATTGAGTGCTTAATAATCCCTTTTTTACCCGACTACGGCAAAGCCAAAGGAGGGTTATGATTTTGACAGGCTATGTATGTATGTATGTATGTTCATCTGTTCCCTCGTAACTTCTAAACCACTAATCAGAATTCGACAAATGACATATCATTAGAAGCGTCTTAATTGTCCGCTGGTTATAGGCTATATAGATTTTCACCAAATTCAATGTGGCGCCCTCTAGCGGACAAAATATACAGAGTAAAAAAATAAAGTTAAGCTAGATATGCCGTGTTTGGTATCATTTTAAAGCGCTTCACTTGAACATTTCGAATATATATATTACTAGCATTTGCTTGTGACTTTACCTGTATTCATGGGGTACTTTTATACTTTTTCAGCGTCGTTTTTAGTCGTAGTTGGGTTTTAGTTTTTTTACTTTATCTTGTTAATTCAACAACTATACGTTTGATAGCGTCACTGTCATTATAACAAAGTTATGACGAATAAAGAGCGCCACTGTCATTATAGCATTCAGCGCGAAGTTATAACGAAAAAAAAATTTGATACGCTATAGTGAAAAATTTAGATAAAGAAATTTATGACTTTATAGAACTAGATGTGCGATTTGTTTATTATCTATTATTAGCGTACTGCGGTATCGTCTCTCAAATTAGAATTGTTTTCTGAAGATATTTTTCGCGTAATATACTATATTTAATAATATATATAATATACCTAAATTTAGGTCTTCACGACACAGGTTCGCTTAGTGTGAAGGCCACTGATATGTACTATGTAATCTATGTTGTTCAAATAAATATTTAAAAAAAAAAAAAATATTTTTATTTAAATATAACGAGCTTTTTTAATAACCGGTTTTCTAGATCTAGAGATGCTCTCATTGTCAAATTGTACCCCTGTATAATATTAGCATGTAAATATAAAAATTTTCTGATATTTTAAAATTACTTAAAAAAAATCACAGTGAAGCTTTGCTTAAGATTTTAAAGACTTTTTGTGACATAGTTTGGAATGTATTTGGAAAATTTACAGACTTATGTTACCAAAAACATCCACCATCACAACAAACGATAATAAAAACCTTTTAGTATTGAAAAATACTGAAGCATTACCGAGCTTGACCACATACATCGCCGGTGCTCGCATAAATCCGATATTTTATCGCACAATGACGTCATCAGGTAATTCAATAAGTGTGCAATAAATTGAAGTATCAAATCGAAAGACCGCAGTATATTACAAAGGTTGATAGCGAGCGAAATTAAATACTTTATTCGATCGCTCGATGACAATGTAAAATAAAATGTTTTGATTGTAATTTATATTAAGCGTTCGAGTTTATGGGGCGGCGTTGTAATGTAATCCGAGGGTTTGACGTGTCTACACTTTCATGGCTGTTACAGGCTTCGACTAAGTTATTTAATAGGCGCACTATCACAATCGTTTGAAGATCGATATTAAATCTATTGGTACCTATTTATTTGTTTACGAGATTTTTACAAAAGACACAAATTTGGTTGTTCAAAGTAAATATTATGTCAAATCGTTTAAATAAAATTATGTTTCAAAAAACTGTTATATTTCTAATGTATCTTATTTTTTGGATGAAGATTTTTCTTTATACTATGAAACGGTTGTAGTTTGGGTCGTACACGTTATTTTTTAAATATATTACTTAGTATATATTTCAAAATAAATTTAAAAATAGTTATATATTACATTTCATATCAAATATAAATTTGTTAGGACTGTATCCAATTTATGATTCTTCTGAGGAATTTACATAGATAATTTTTCACGTGACTTTTTTAAAATAAGCCCTGACAATAACTTAAAAATTGTTCCCAAAAATGTTTATATTTGGAATAAAAAAATTGAATAGCGAAAAGCCGAAGCTTACATAAGATATTATAGCTGTAGCCTTTCATGAACTTGGTTGAAATACGAAGTTTGGGAAGTGTTATTCCAGTTGGTTTGACTTCTGAACTTAATAAATTTAGCTGCCATGCAATATGTACCGCGAGCTTAAAGCAATGTAGTGCTTGCTACTGTTTTTATGCCTTGAAAATTTTTATACTTCTTACTAATATTATAAGGATGAAATTTTAAAGATCTGTGCAAGTATGATAGTTTTTTTTATATAAGAGGGGGCAAACGAACTGGCGCGTCACCTGATGGAAAGTGATCAGCGCCGCCCATGAGCACTCGTGATGTCACGAGTGTGTTGCCGGCCTTTTAAGAAAAGGAACGCTCTTCTTTTGAAGGTTCCTATGCCGTACGTGTTCGGGAACGCTGCATGAGGAAGCTGACTCCACAAGATGACTTAATGATTACTCTCTTAACGAAAAAAACTACTGAAAGAAGAAAGAAGAAAAAAATACTGCTTAAAGTTTAGCAAGGAGATAGATTAGACAGACTAACACATAGGGTATTGTATATTGGATATATTAATATACTATATATTAAATAATTATTAAAGTATAGATGGTTTTTTAATTTTTTGACATGTTCTGTTTATTATACCTACTATATGTTTTTGTCTTTGATGTAACTAGTTGATATTTTAAACGATTTTTTGGTGATTCACCTTAAATCTTTGAAATTAATGAAAGTTATTTTTTCTTAGGTTTACCTTCTTTCAATATTATCTCGTGATTGAAGATTCTAACTAAATATGTAAATTGTATCATTAAATGTTCGAACAACCAGCCCACTCACATCTAAGTGGATAAAAAGAATAATCGCCAAAATTATAAGCATTTTGTTAAAGATTTTATCAGGACACAATAAATTTGTTTGCCCGCCTGTATTTTAGGTTGTATATCGGGGAGATATTTCAACGATAATATTGACAAGTCACAAATTTATATAATATATTATATGTTTGAGCCCGAGTGTTTTAGGGATTGTTATGTTTAATCAATATATTTATCTGCATTCTGCAACGAATAATGCCATGATTTAAAAGAAATATTTACAACATATAGTAGATATAGGAAACTAAACGGATAATTGAGAAGATAAGAATCGTAAAATGAAGCCTAAGACACTGAAACAGTTCGCCATCTTAGAAATACCAGTCAGGTATATAACCAACTGAGAAAAAGTAACATATTTAGACCAGTGTGTTACTCAATATTCGAGGATCATTGAAAAAGAAATTTGGTTAATCGTGCCTTGGATTTTCCCTGGATTTGAGTACAGTAGGTACTCAACGTAGGTACTTTTCTAAAATCCGCTTTAAGTGCAGTATTTTGATGATTACAGCTGAATACACAATCAATCAAATTTAAACACTTCTTAAGTTTAGTTATTTTGACAGATTTGTGTGACGAACTGTCAAATTGGAACGATTTGAGTGTTACTTAAATTTGAGGAGCGTTTCTACTGAAGCATTACTCCACGTCTTTAGAGAATAATGCCGGAATACTTTCCTAATTAACTAAAATACTAAAGCGAATCTAAGATCGAAACATATAAACAATGACTAACTTTAAGAGACTTAAAATTACATATATTTATCATGCACATAAACACCGTTCAGCATTAAAGTTAATACGACTTGTGAATTTACATATTAATTCAATACCTTAAACGGTAATTTAAATTCTACTTTCTTAAGCGTATAAATGCGGATTCAAGGAATGCAATGAAATGTAATGTCTCAATACGGCGGGTAAAATTTCTTATGTTGCGAGTCAAAATCTCATAAAAAAGCGTCGTTATCTTTGAAGGTTGTAATTAAATTATGAATTCATGCATAAAACATCTGCGGAAGATAGCATCTAACGATTATAAGGCTGATCCCGTATCGACAGGGAAAAATCTGTATTTTGAACTCGGCTTATGTTTTCTTGATTCACACGTACCTTTTCGTATTATTGCAATAATTATTGTGTATATTTATAGTGACATTTAAATTATAACTAATAACACTGGTCTTAATACCTTTCTAACATTACCTAGGTTAGACTAAATCTTTACTAGCTTTGCCCGCTAACTTTGTTTACCTAGTTATGAATTTTTGGGATTAAAACGTATCCTAAATAAGTGACATACCGACATTGGTAATAAACTAAATCTAAGCTCAAATGCAGGCACCATTGTTCCGCAAACTTGTAACTCCTACGTAATTGAAGCAATTTAATTATTTTAACCCACAAACATCAATACTTATTTGAAAGTAATTCATTTTACACATATTGAAAACATTAATTCGCATGTACGCGAACCAAATATTCATTGCCGGCATTATTCACGTAAAAAATCGCTTCGTTGAAATTCGATTAAATCAAAATATTCCTTTATTTAACATTCTACGTACCTCACAAATACCTGATATCATTTCGCATTGAATTGTTAATCGACGTCTCTTATCGTTTGCCGCGCAAAAGTACACAAATCACACCTCTTTCGCGCGCCTTTTTTTTTTTTTTTAATAATTCAACGTATTGGAAACGTGTTTTTAGAGTTTTGTTTGTTCTCTTTGGGCTGTAGTTTATGCCTTCAAGACGGTATAGTCTGTGCGATTAAAAACAATTTGCGGTACTTATTCCGATTAAATGGCAATTTGGCGGGAATATTTTGACAATTTAGATTTTTTATCTTAAATTCTTTTTGATGTTATCTGTGGTGGTAGGCGGTGCCAGATCTTAAACGCGCTATTAAAATTTTTGTTTTTTTAACATGTCCTTTTCGTGTTTTTAAAGAAAACAGCAATAATATTTTTTTAAGAAATTTCTACAGGCATAGGTAATTGTAAAGATAAGATTAGTTTTTATTTTAAGACAAAGTTAGAAGATAATGATAATCATGTTAGGTAAAATTCCAAAAATGTTTTGTGTCGGGATATCCTCATAGATCACATAGTAAAGTCTCCTTTAATTAATAAGGTTAAAAATTAAAACATCATCAGAAGCAGACGAGACATTTTTATAAAATTGCATTTTTTTTGTATAGCAAACGAGCAGGCGAGCCACCTGATGGAATGTGGTCATCGCCGCCCATTTTTTTTTTTTTTGCACTATGAAGAGGGGAGACGAGCCGGACGCACTCCTGATGGTAAGAGTAACGCCAGCCCATAGCCAATGCAGTGCTACTCGGAACTTTGCTATAAAGTCCAACTCCGGGCAGAGGTGCACTACACCGACGCTCCCCACTTTGAGTCATCAGATGTTGAGACTCATAGGCCCAGTAATTACGCTGGCTACAGTGCCCTTCAGACCGGAGCACAGTGACATTTTCACGTCATTGTTCAGGCGGTAGAATGTCTGGCACTGTGGGGGTACCCACCCAGTCGGTCTCCTGCGAAAGAGACCTACCCCCGGTAACATGAACCCCCCATGAACACACGTGGCGCTTGACAGCTCTGGAGTGGCTTGCCGACCTTTTAGAAACATGGACGCTCTCTTCTTGAAGCACCCCAAGTCTAAATTCATCGGAAATACCGCATAAGAGAGCTGATTCAAACATATAAACCTATCTATAGAAAATGGTGCAAGAACGTCTTAAAACATTAGCATACCAGCGATAAAGACAACTTAACAACAACTTAAAGGTTAATACGAATCTTTAAGGACGTAAATATTACTTTTTAATATCAATTAATATCATGTAGAATTACAGTAAACTGCTGATATAAGATCGAGTGTTGATAACCATAGCTATTATTATAAATAAGTCCAAGAGACCTAGGTAGGAATATAATTTGCTATACTATATTAGTATATATGGTAGAAAGGGCACCTGTATACCTACTGACATAGACGTATAACGCATAGACTGATAGTCCCTTAATAATCGATGCGCCGTAAGTTAACCAAACTGTTAATATACAGTACGTGATAACAGCATGATCTTATACTCGATGACACGCACACAAGCCCACCTCCAACCAACTCCTTTTGCCCTATCACCTGCGATGGTACAGCCGTTCACACCAGACAAGGAAGCTTTCTTTTACGTAATTACGATCGTAAGCCCGGTAATAGTTAAAAATAAATATTAAATAACCCATACAATTTTAACATGCAAAAATTCTGAAGAGAGATTTTTTGCATATTAAAGACAAAGCAAAGAAAAATATTTAAACATCTCTATTGAACTAGGCTACATAATATTGAATCGTAATCGTGTTATAAAAAAAAAAACATTTACCAACGGTTTGGCAAACAGTTTCTTAAAAAATAATTATTAGAATACATTTAGAAACCACAATTAAAAAAGATTTACGGAACCAAAATGGGAATAGATTATAATTATATACCACAACAGACATTATTAATTTCAAAGTTTTATGAATTGCGTTGTATGCAGTACAGTACAGTTATTTGAGTTGGTTTTGGCATCAAAGTTTTGGCTGCCTTTCTACAAAGAGGTAAATATTCTATGCAATAAAGTAGGGAACTGAAAAAGACATTCTTTTATACAATTTTTAAAAGTTCAACTTGTATCATATTCATTTCGTTACTTAGGTCATTTGTATTTAAAATAGAAAGTTATAGGATGGATCCTTAAAAAAAATCATCATAGCTAATTAAAAAACAAAACAAAAAGCACTTATGCCGTCAAAGACT
>JADANM010005856.1:3717153-3727500 GCA_026213755.1 Eurema hecabe | reverse complement strand
ACTGCGGCGACAATCTATGTAAGTAGACAAGATTGTCTCGGTTGAAATGACTTCACTTTGCATGCTTATACTGGGGTTCTACGTCTTATTAGTCTATCCCTACTGAGGCGTGTTAAATACCAGCCAAAGTATTCGAGGAATAATTTATTTTTTTGTCTAGTTTTACCATAGTAGCTTTTCTATCTAACTGCGCAGTAAAAGTAGGCTTATGTAAGATAGAATTTATTAAAAATATTATGTTACTTAGCCAGGCGTTTTTAGAATTTGATATAAAGAAAATAAACATATTTTTTTTGTACAATAATAATTTGGTTTTGAATTAATTCTTAGGCCCCTTAGTTCTGTTTAATATCTAATATATTATTAGAAATATTGAAAAGTACAATAAAATCGGTAATAAAAGAAAAGTTGAAATGTTAAAACGTATTGTAAAAGTTGGTAAAGTCCAACCATTTCAATGAATTACACTTGTAAAAGAAGATTAAAGATTCGTCCGGCGATACGAAACTAGTTTGCGTTTTCAATTTTAAGACGATTTAAGTTTTAAGTCGCGTTTAAATCTATATGGATTTGTCTCGCAACTTCTGTATTTGTTTTACGACTTTTATATATATAACTAGAATTGCCACGCGGTTTCACTCCCATAATTTCTGTTCCCGGAGCAGTACCGGTATAAATAGTGGTATAATACTAAGTGGATAATTTTTTTATTCTATGAAGTAGTAAGACGAGCTGGACGCCCTCCCGATGGTTAGAGAAACGCCAGCAAGTGTAGTATTATATCTAGTCTGAAGTCATTTTGTATAACTTAATGGTAATATTGGCTCCTTCCTAATTAGTTAATCAGTTTGTTACCTACAATTCAATAAATATAAGCCACAGTGCATGCTGTATGGAATTAAAAATAACAATGCCTGATAATTTCTGTATTATCATCTAATTACGTGACTGAACCGTTTTTTTTATACTAGCCGTTCCCAGCGACTCCGTGCGCTTGGATTTTCATATAAACTTTGACCCCTTCCCCCCTTATAACCCTTTTTTCCAGTTTAAAAGTAGTCTATGATTTAGCTCAGTCTCAAATTTCATTACAATCGGTTCACCGGTTTGGCCGTGAAAGCGTAAAATTTTCTTGTGTGTTCGTTCTAATCGGTTCAGTAGTTTTAGCGTGTTGGACAGACAGACATACCGACAGAGTTACTTTGGCATTTATAATATTAGTATGGATTTTGGCCTATCTATATCTATAATATTTCGAATTCATAGCTCTATGAACCAACACAACATCCAGTAAGTACACATACATTACACATAAGTGCAGATTCAAACTTTACAACTTAAAATCATTAATGACGTAATTGATTTTGTAGCCAATTTTCACATAACTATTTAGTATAGTTATTAAAATGATACGACCGTTAATAATCGATTTTATTGGCTACAGGTAGGGCGGCCGACGCGCTAATAATTAAATTTGTTTCGGTTTTATTAACCGTCAGATTGATCGATGTATCGAATATCTCTCGATTAACATATTTTTTATATTTAAAGTTATTTAGCGAACGTTAGAGTTCGCCCTTTTCTCACTTTAATTTTTAACGTTAAATGAATCTTAGCTTTTATTCAAATGTTCTGAACATTGTCTAAGTACGTTTTGAGCTTAAGTTTGAAATAAATTTAATTAAATAACGAACTAAATTAAATTAGAACTATTCAATAAAAAAGTTATTAATATAAAGTATCTTCACATGATATCTATTATAAATTACAGCTAAAACGGTTTCGCGTCTTACTCGGAGCGGGGCAAATTTTCGTCAACCACATTGTTTCACAGAATTATTTGTCCCGAATATTGAAGCAGAATTTCGAGTCTGGCAACATTTAATTTAGACACGTCACTTTAAGCTTACATGTGAATGATTAATACGTGTAATTTAGAAAATTCGCCTTACTGCGTGCGATTTGTATTAATTTCTTCGAAGGTTTTAAATTCTTTTCTTAATACTGAGTCATGATTGAAATATTTTATAATGAGGTAGACTGCAACATATACGTAGGTTATAGAGTATTGAGAAATATTTAAAATAAAATGCATTTGACAATTAAAGTAAATTCTTAATTTGATTAAAACATTTCGTTAATTAGTTGCCGCAACACAAGCTCTGTTTAGCTTGAGAATAGATGGTTAAAATCTTGGAAATTTTTACAAGTGTTTACTATAAAGAGCTGAATTTTTAATTGAACATTTTAAAATAATTCATTAAAAGAGGTATAATTTTTTATAGTTACATCTTACGTCGTCAGTCCAAAAAGCTTCTTACATTAGCATAGCTGGCTCCGATAGCTTATCTGTGGTGTGTGGAATGGCGGCAGCTTCGCGCCAATTACCCGCAACAAATGCAACCGGTCCGTCGGACATCGGTTCCCGACCATAGACTATATAGTCAAGAGTCGATGTTACCATATAAAAAAATGCCTTATAAAAAATAACCACTATTTTCTTTATTATAAATACAATTTTTTTATACTTTTATTGCTTATACTTTATTTTCTATAAAATTTTAAGTTAGAAATCACCTTGTAATAAGGCTATTATACACTACATTATATTTAATATCTAAATAGGTGTATGGTAATTAAGAATACATTTAAAAACTAATCAAACAATTGATACATAACATGTTATGATTCATCAGTCATTATTTTATTTTATAAAATACAAATTTAGCCGCATGTCCATCAGTCCATCTATAAACCGTATTAAAATCGGTTGCGTAGTTTTAAAGATTAAAGATTTTACATAGGGACAGACAAACGAAAGCGAAGTTGATTTATACTATGTAATAATGATCGATCAGCTGAATGTGTTTTTTGAAATTGGGTTCTCTATATGTAAGACCTCTATGCTCCTGTCGTGTTATTGCTTTTAATTTTTAAAACGTCCATATCGTTAAGGGTAACTGTACCTCTCTTTAATCTATGGATATATGTTTTAAATTTACAACTAAGAATTCTATTCTTAAATACGTTTTAAATGTGTTTTTTTATCTGTTACTGAACATATTACTATGATAAGGTTCATTTTAAGTCGAGGAAAGTTTTGTTACACACGATTTATTACAATATGATAAATGATAATTTATGATTGATAATTAATAGTTTTGCATATATTAATATAGGTTACATTAAATGTCAGACGAGTTCTTCCCACTCTTAAACAAAGGATATTTTTAACGTCGATAAAGAACTATTCTCTATTAGTATAACTATCGTTATAAATGCTTACTATCCAAGCATTAAAGGCATAGTTTGCCATAGCTGAAGAAAAAAAAAAGGCATAGTTTCTACATTCTTTTCGCGAATAGACGTCAATCCGCCTTCAATCTGTATAATCTGTGGACTATAGTGACTTAAGTTTATTGTCTGTGCCAGATTCATCGAGAAATCAGCCGATGGATTGCTATTGTACAAAACTTTCCACTTTATTGTTCGCGAATTCTATTGAAGATGTTTTATTATAATTCTTAATGTGAGTGAAAATTGCGGAACGTAATGTCTATTGAATGTCATCATAAGTTGTATATTTTCGAAATCTCATTAATTATAATTATTAATTACTACAGCAAAGATTTGTTAACAATCGTTGTTTAAGTTTTAACGTTAATTTAAGAATTCATGAATTATTAAATATTTTCTTTTTACTTTAGGGTATTTTTACCTTTACATACATATTCGAACATCTATTATTAAAATCAGAAATAACTGCATTTAAATCAATATTTCAAAACATACCTTATTTCAAAACACGACTTACAACTCAGAATATAAACGTTCACCGCTTTACACCCGACGGGAATTGATTAAACAATGTTATAAATGTATCGACATCACAAATTTGATTTAGATTCAACAAATAAATAACTGTCGTTTGTAAGACTCCTTCGAATTATCTAAATCGAGCGCTCTGTGACGTCATATTTCAGCGCACTGTTAAATGTTGTTCCATTATGTATCTAATATTCAAACGTGAGAGTTATGAGCTCAGTCGGCAAATAAAATGTATAACGATTAAAGAAGTGTCAGTGGTGTAATTTTATTTCCTCTCGAACAAATTTAATACCGCCTCTAGGTGATTTAATGGGCGACTAATAACCCCACCGGTCGCGAAACTAATCGGCCAACCGGTTTGGCATCTTAGGCGCTGGCCATACCACAGACACACAAACACACACACACACACACAGATATAGGTAACCTCAGTGATAGCCACCTCAGTAATAGTAATATAGTAGTGACTTTTGACTTTCAATACCGCTGTTCTTGTCCTTATTAAATACAATATACTGTATGTATTACTTGAAACGCAATTATTTCTTTTTTTTAACATATTAAATGATTGATACAGTGATCCTACAAAGAGAAAAATGGTTAACGGGTAACCCCTAATACTAAACAAAGGAAAAAGACCTAGTCTTACGTACATAAACTTGTTTTTTTTTAAATATGTGATGCCTTAAAAATACGTCTTTCTAAGAGGCCAGCTACCCACTCCAGAGCTGTGAAGCTTCGCGAATGGGCGACGATGACCACTTTCCATCAGGTGGCTCGCCTGCTCGTTTGCCCCCTATGTTATAAAAATGCATTTGTTTCGCACCTACGCCCACGGCACTTAGCATGGTGAGCCTTATGGTTTGCCTGAGAAAATCTATACAAACAATGTTATTGCCAGCCAACCGTTTTTTATTTGATAAATAGATAATGGAATCTGGTAATGGGTTTGGATCGTATTGTCTTAATTACTTTTGACTAATTCAACTAATGAAGTTAGTAACACGATTTATTTAACTAGTTTTGTACTTGGTTATTTTGAAGAAATAGAATAAGATCTAATTAGAATAAGATCGTATTTTAACAGCTGTACTACACGAGTATCTCTCATGTTGTTTAGTTGTTTCAAATAAAAGGTAATAACTATTATTTCGATATATACGAACATGAGAAAACGCTCTCTAGGGTTTTAGACTTACTTCAAATGAAATTATCTACGATTCCAAATCATAATATGGAATTATAAAAGATGAGTCAATAACTCAAATAGTGTCTAATAATCGGGTTAATAAGGCGATTAAAACTTCTGTTTTCACTTATAAAGATCCGGAATGTCGTTTTTATATAACGTTTGTCAACAATGCAAAGGTTATAAATGTTTATGCAACACTTATGAAGTGTGTAATTGTGATCGAACGCGAATTGTAATAGCTGTGTCAAATGGCCGACTGTCGATGTATTTTGTGGGTGGAGTAACAGACATATATTCGCTGGATATGATGGTATTATTTAATGTTAAGTATTATTATAAAGAAAAAAGAACAATCAAGATTTCTGTGTTGAAAAGCTCTTAAACTATTTGACTCATTTTAAGTTTACATATCGTCTAATTGTTTAACTTATGTTTTTTTACATGTAATAAAGGATTTATAAATAAATAAATAAATATCTCGTTGTATCCTACATTAATGTATAGTATATTTACGAACCCAGTAATTTTAGAGTCTATAGTAATAATGGGGTCGTACCTTATCAATATCATATGATGAACATTTTATTTTAGTGCTAATAACGCAGTTATTATAAGAAATTTTACGTCTATTTAAGGACGATACACTAATACAATTTTGGCCGTTCTGTACAACCTGATCTATTACTTTATGAAAGTACCTTAGCTGTGATTCATAGAGCATCTAGTTCTCTAGACTCGTGTCACGGAATTCTTTTAATGTCAAGCGCAATCGTCTCTGCAGGGAACGCGTATAATTGGTCAAATCACTTACGGCTCGATCCTATTTATACACGTCATAAGCTATTGTGTTCTGTTTTATTGCTAACATTTCATTTCGCTGCGACCTTAATGCTTGTAGAATGTAAATTTACGAGGTTCCTGAGTCATCTCGTATGTTCTTATTTTATCTAATGGTTATTATAAGATATTAAAATAGTTTAAAGTTGAGTACATCGCGTTATGAGTGTATGAAATGACTCAACAGTTTAAAAATTTGGTGCAAATTTGGGTTTAAGAAAGGTCGTAGTTTTATTGCGAGGAAAGAGTGGCACATTTCAATACCATTCGCGAACATTCTCGAATTTGCCTCTTACCCCTTGATAGAACTGTTTATAATCTCAGTTCTTAATAAAGTTATACTACCACCTCTGAAATATATACTGTGTACCGCTTAAAGTTTATTTATACATATATAATACTATATACTTACCTACATCTCACGCATCGCAGGACATTATTATAATTACTTGCGCGTTTTGTTTTAATTAAATAATATATAAAAGTCGTCTTTTTTCGGGTCCGCCGGCTGCGCGAAACGCAATCTGCATAAACGCAAACGATTTACATTTATTGACATCCAATTTGCATCTTGTATCTAAATATGGAGAGGTGATAAACCTTCTGCCTACCCGTCAATACGAATAGGTATTGCTCTGAATATTTACTGGGTATTTGCATGCGAAACAGACGTTTATTCTTAACTTTTTACTAATATAGACGTCGCATCGGCAAATGGGTTTTTAAATAAAACAGAATAAAAACTGTTCTACGTGCAGACAATTTAACATATTGCATATAATTGCATTGCTTATAGTGGAAAATATTGCATTCTACTGTATAAAAATGTGCCTTGGAGATCCATACATGTTAGTTTTGCTCCCTTTATATATATATCTACTTAAATAATTCTGCTACTCAGAACTTTCTAGTTCTAGGATAAGAGATAAAAATATTCTTGTAACGAAATCGCCAGAACTTTTAAGTTACTTCTTTTATAATAACTAACATGCTTTCAAACTTTCATTTTTTCTTAATCTAAATATCTATATATATAAAAGAAAGTCGTGTTAGTTACTTCACTTATAACTCGATAACGGCTCAACTGATTTGGCTGAAAATTTGTGGGGATTTAGAACCTGGAGAAGGACATAGGATACTTTTTATCCAGTTTCCAGGGGAATAATTTTTTTATGAAAGTAAACGCGGACGGAGTCGCGGGCAACAGCTAGTTTAAGATAAAACATAATCTATATGAAATATCATCTTAAGTGTTAAGCTATTGTAGTAAAATAGGTACCTATTATCGTAAAACTTGCTCTCACTTGTAGTTATAGCGTGACAGATTACGACGATCGACACACAGAGTTACTAAATAATATGACTAGAAATTACGATATAGCAAGTCGAAGCTAGAAACTTGATTGATAACGGCTTAACACGTAGGAACATATCTGAGTCGGCCTACGCGAGTACTATTTCAGCCATTTATCGCCCGTCGACCCCCATTAATGACTCTTAATGAGTGTTTAAGACGCTGAGAAAGCTCCGCAATTGTTTTATCGTCGTAATTAAGCTCGCCTGATCTATTACATCTTGTAGATCGGGTTGTATTGATTTTTTGTTGGCTATTTTTTTGTTTCGTTAAAAGAGGTTTTATTTTTTTTATTCAAAGTGTAAGCTTAGTAAGTTATTTGTTAGCGTAAAACCTACGCATAACATATAAAACAAAGTCGCTTTCTTCTCTTTGTTCCTAGTTATGCTTATCTATCTCTAAAACTAGGCAACCGATTTTCGTGGGGACTTTTTTAATATATAGAGTTCAATAGGTAGGTTTATATGTACAACGAGCTGTTGCTCGCGACTTCGTCCCCGTCGGATCTATTTCTATTATTATGTTATAGTGAGTCAATCTTAGAAGATAGACATATACTGTCGCGGACTTTTTTTAGATCATTTAAATAGGAATAATTCTTTCATACATATTTTTTTGGTATCTTGAACCGTTTTCGCAGCGCACGCAAAGGAAGCCCTCAAAGATGAATAATTTTCCCCGTTTTTTCCACATTTTCCATTATATCTTCGCTCCTATTAGTCGCAGCGTGATGTTATGTAGCCTTAAGCCTTCCTCGATAAATTGTCTATTCAATAAAAAAAGATTTTTCAATTCGAACCAGTAGTTCCTGAGCGCGTTCAAACAAACAAACAAACTCTTCAGCTTTATATGTATATTAGTATAGATATAGAAGTATAGATTGCTTGCGAAGCACGGAATGGTCGTTAGTATGTAAATAAATTATTAAATTTTATCATTGAATTCCTGTTCTTTGAATGAATTGACTAGAAGTATGTGGTTCAGTCCTCAATCCGACATTGGTAAGTCTTCCTTGCGAGCCACGATTATGTGCTAATAACGGGATTGGATACATGAGGACATGCACGAAACGTTAAGAACATAAAAACATTTTTACATACATTGTACTATGTATGTTAAATTTATTTATTTAATTTAATGATGAATCATTTAAACGTATAATTATAATTGACTACAATCGAGTACTGAACTAGTGTAAATAGCAGCTTAGCAGGTCCTTCCTATAAATGCATAATTAAAATTATACATACAGACGAAATGAGAGCCTCCTCCTTTTTTGAAGTCGGTTAATTACAATCTATCTTGCTATATTGTAGTTGGGTTATTATTTTATTTGTCAAAAAGATTTTTAAAAAAAGGCCTACCTACCTACCTATTATCGTCTTTGGTTGAAGTTTAAAATTTTAAATTGCTTAATTCGCGGTTGAAATAACGTAAAAACCCCATCCATTTATATATATTGTATAAAAATATTATAGCTTTCTAATGTTATATGGAGTTTTAAGTACATATAGAGTATCCCCATAAAACCACAATCTCTCAAAATATAACTATAAGGAGCTTTACGTGCTGTAATAATTTTTGTTATTTCCCATATTGCAATTAATCGGTCCAACTCATAATAAACACAAATTAATCCAAAAATGTAATTTGTACAACACAAAACAGTAGTAGGTATAAAATATCAATCGGGTCGCTTGTAGTTTTTATGCGAACGTTGTTAAACATCAGTCTCGCGTGTGTAAGCGCCTTATGCGGGGTTCGCACGCGATGCTACCGTCGCGACGAAAAGCCTTCAAGAATCAATGTATTATATTATAGTAAATATAGCCTATGTTACTGAGTAACAAAACAGAATAAAGCTTTCTAATGTAAAAAGAATTATTAAAATCGGTCCAGTACTTTTTGCATTTATTCGTAACATGCAAAAATAACTCTACATAATATTAGTGTAGATTTATCTTGTATTTTTTTTCCTAGTAGTACAACGTTATTTTGCGCGGTTGTGATTTGTCATATCTTTAACCGACTTCAAAAAAGGAGGATTTTTGCGCTTTGTCAAGTAATTCAGAAGTTCATAGAAAATTACTTGTTATTGATGTTATTGATATTGTCAGTTGCCTTTCATAGATGTAAAAACGCAACACCCGGCTTTTAAAAATGCTCGAAAATCGAACGCTTTAAAAGTTGGTTTAGAATTTTTTCGTACTTTATCTATTTTTAATATAAATATAAATTGTGGATGAAAGGAAAACTTACTCATCGCAGAAGTAACTAAAAATAAGTAAATACATACTGAAACAACTTTCGTTCCCGACTGTACTGCAACCCTTTTATTTTTAAAAGCAGCGCCTCCGCCCGGAATGATCGAATGTCTTGTATCCGTGTTATACATTTAAACTTATCCTTTTTAAACTTACTAATTTGTCGGCTATTTTTGTCAATTTTATAGGGAATATTGGGAAGAATGCTTGGTTAGTATCGAGCGTAGCTCATGCTAGATTGACCACCATCATATTAAAAAGCAAATAAACTTATATCTATACAACATCGTCTAACCTAGACCGTATGTATTTGTTAAGCTATTACTAAGCCGTTTGTATTTAGTTTTTTTTCACGTCTGGCATAGTGATTAACGAAGACAGAGTAATTTTGTATCAATTATCTATTAGATAGTAGAAGTAGTATGAAGTTAAGGACTTCAGTCTAAATATCCCTTCTATTTTAGTATATTTATATTTCTCTCTTTATTGTCACTCTTTCCTTTTTTTCGTATTTAAAAGGCCGGCAACGCATTTGCGTGGCTACAATCCGTGTTGTAATACTAATATAGTAGTAACCAGCAGCCCCTATATTTTAAATAAGGAAAAGAATCAAAATAAATAAGGTACAAATAAACAAAACATTTCCAGCATCGACACATTTATTACATTGTAATGTCTGGTATCATTTGTAATTGACCTATAAAATTGTCCCTATCAGAGCCATTTAATCTTAAAATTACACAATTCCGTGATTGACGTAAGGTCAGCAAAATAACTTATTTTCATACAGCCATTCTATAGTCATTAACCATGGCAAAAACTTCTCTAGTAGTACTAAAATATATAATAACAAATTAAAGGTTCTCTTTTAT
>JADANM010005856.1:3675553-3713736 GCA_026213755.1 Eurema hecabe | reverse complement strand
TTACGTACCTATGTGGCTCTTCAGGAAATTCATGTGACCTAGATCTAGTGATAAAGTCTAGTGTTTGTTCTGGTCTGACCTAGAGTAGGAGGGTATCGTACGCGCTAGAGAGCTTTTTTGTTCGATCTTTATTTGATAAGAGAAATGAATTGGTACTTGATTGGTAAGATTTTGATAGTACGAACATTATTTGATTTGTAACCCTGGACCCTTTTTTATTTAAGGGGTTAAAGTTAATGACTGACTTAGTGTTTTGTTTATTAATTGAGGGTTAAAAACAGATGTACAATTAAGAAATTATATTTGAGAGTAATTATTAAATTATGGTTAAGAAGTACTTCTTAGGTATTGTTTAGTAAGTGCATAGTCCTAAGAGCACATTTTTCAATATTTTTTGAAATTCGATTCAAAGTTAATAAAAATTAGCTTGGTCAAACAAAATTGTTCATTAACTTTATATAAGTATATTGATATCTATATAATAATTACACACGTACCATTAATTATATAATATATATGCAAATACAATGAAATGTTTTTTTTTAATAAATAAACGGTCTACATTTGTTCAAAATAAATTCTCCTCGAGAACAGCTAAGCTAAGAATGTTTCTATCTTGATTGATGTTCCAAGATGGCCGTCAGCAGAATCCAACGCTAACGAACTTGCAAAAACTATCGAATCTTTAAATAAGATTTCTCGCTATTTTTCCTAAGATAGTGGTGTCCTTGTGACTATTTACCTACCGAATATTGTTCATACATAGCAAAGCGTTTAGCACATTTACATATTTAGATTCTACACAGGCTTATAAAAGATTCAGAATTCATATTTTTACCTACAAGTTATTCAAAGTCAAAGTCAAATATATTTTTAAAAATAAGCTAGGCAAATGCTTACCGGTTCGAAGAGCAGTGTCAAGTTAGTTTACATTGAAAAATTGACAAGAAATAAAACATTAAATTTATACGTTATTTTGTAGGTAAGTTATAAATATTGTAACAAGAAGAATTATTTAGTCTAAATTCACTTTTTTATGGTCACTTAAGGAACTTACGATTATTATAAAACATAAGTTAAGTTAAGCTTATTAAAAGACGCGTAAATCAAAGCAACTTACTTGTTTTGAGACCACAAAAGACAAAAAGGCTGGCATTTTTAAGGTTGCATTCTTATGTCTGGCAACTCCGGAGGCGGTTTTTGTCAACCAATATGCATTCTTTGACTTTAACTAGAAGCCACTTAATTATTTCGGCTTGGCGACATGAACCAGTATGTGTTTTAATTGTTTTTTGACGTTTTACTTCAAGGAAAGTTAAATTTGAGCTGCGACGGTTAGGTTAGCAACATGCTAATGAAAGTAAGGTTTGTATCGACCGCTACATGCTGAGCTGAGTTCTGAATCGCGCTTGTGAAATTCGTTCGCGACAGTATATATATAACGAGGGCGGCTACGGGGTATCTTCGTATCGTGGGCGACACCAGGGTAGCTACTCTGAATACAATCGTCGTCGACATCGAAAATTTTTGATACTGCTTGCTAACCGAGCTATGAGATGATACTCTTATAAAGAATCGGATCGCACATCAGTTTATCGGAATGTTATCGAAACAGAAACAAAAAAGTTTTTATATTAATTCGAAGTTGCTCAAAAACTGTATCGAAAATAATAAAAATCGACATCGATTGTGTTCGGAGTAGAGCTTCAGGCTTTCGAAATTCGTCACAGGAAATAGTGGAGATTAAATATCGTGAACGCGGCGAAGTCAGTCTTCAATTGGCCATCCGCATCGTCGTAAGCTTCAACTCCCAATTCAGAATACATTATAAATTCTGCATCACGACAGTTATCCATTTTAAAACTGTATTCTTTATCGATTGCCAATTGAATTGCCTTAATAGGTTCTAATTGACGCACAGATATTCAGTCTCCGACATATATAAAACTTCTCAACAACGAAGCTGAAGTCGACGATTCTTCATTTGATTTAAAGGATTTAACCTATATGTTACACGACCCACAGATTTCAACTGTCATAAGTGAGTATATCTCATGATTTATAAGCATTACTATGATAAATAATTCCTTTCATAATAATTCGTAACACACATTACATGCGATTATCTGAGAAAATTAGATTCAAATGATAGCAGACGTCGCGCCAGCGCTATTATCACAATGGAAAATCAAATTACTGTCTGCATCGAAAGTAATAATTTACGTTTTCTTAGACATGATTTATTCGTTACTTTCGTGTTTTTCAGATAAGTATACCTATTGGCGGGAAAATGGCTGCTCTTGCGAATGTGAGAATACATTTGAAGTTTTTCTTATCTGTGCAATATGTGACAGATAATTTAGTGTTGCCCTAAGCAATGTCTAAAATGTTTCGTGTGGTTGAAAATAAATTAATTTATTAGTTATTATAAGCGTAATATGTAGTATTTCAGTGTGATTTTTGTGGCAAATTAGCTTCCGAAAGATCCTATTTGCAATGTGCATTAAGACAAAGATATAGGGTGGATATCTTTAGGGGGTCTTCTGGAGCAGTGGTATAGAAATTGTCATCTGCGCCAAACTATGAAAAGATAGTTCGTAGATAGATATGGTTCGATCCGCACACTGAAAAAGTATTTTTGTGGGTTATTTATTATATTATGTATGTATTCACAAAAGAAAAGCATATTAATATAAATAAAAAACTAACTAGTGACTAAATAGTGATTTGTTTAAAAAGGGACCTAAAGCGTCCTGTAGTATTGCTGTTATTAGCAGCCTTATAATTACACATTCATTTCCTTGTCAGACCATATCTCTGCTATAGTCGGTCGATATCACAGTCAAATGTCTGCGAGTCATAGACAAAAATCGGCCATCTTGAATGTAAAACCAGAATAAATACTAAGTTATTGTCCGAGCGGGTCGAATAAGGAAACTCTTATCGGACACTTTTTCTCCATTCGTTTGGTCTGATCCAGTAATTTTGTCCACTAGATAACGTTTAAGCGTTTCTTACTCACTGTGCTCAATGTTCAAGGGATATCGACTCATTTATTATTGGTCAAAATTTTATTATTATATTTAAATAAAAACCGTTACTTCATTTTAAAAATAAAATCGCTTGTTCGTATTACATACTTCGTAGACGATAAAAAGAAGGTTTTTATTAAATTGATAAAATCATATAAGTATCCTACTATATCTGGCTTTTATTAATAATTAAAATAATAATTTTAGATTAATATTATATTCGAGCATTGAAGTCAAGTTATTAAGTCAAGCTGTTGCATATTTATGTATCTCAATGTCCTTATTGAGTGCAAATATTTTACTTCTATCTATTGGAACATGTTACATAAAAATTACAATTTACTACACCGTCTACTTTTGTGTCCGCAAGAGAATCTTTAAATGTTTCGGCCGATTTCAATCTGGTGAAATAAATTAAAATTTTAAATAGCTTAGTAGCTTCTATTACATGATGGGCAATTATCTCCGACCGTGAGATCGTTTAAAATAATATCGCTCATCGATATCGGCTATCTTAAGTGACGTGCAGTCAGTAAGCTCCTCACACAATTACTCGCTGAATGGGAACGGTAAATCAACGTTAGCGCGCTGCCCTGAAAGGCGTGCTCACTGAATGCATTCCTATATCTCGATGTCACTATTGAGTGTATGTCGCCGCCATATCGTGGAATTGGACGTTTCGTGAAATCGCTGTATGTCCTTGAAATGACCAACTCATGTATAGTTATGAACGTATGAGACAAACCTTAATTATCTTTAATAAATATCTTCATTCCTAACTCAATTTAAAACAGAATAATTAAATGAACTCTCAGTCTGTCTCAGTGAATAAAACGTTCCAAGTTAGTTCAAATATTACAATTATAGTTTTATTATATTCATAAATGGACTCTACATATTACAATGTTTAATACATTCACTAATAGACTGAATCACATAGTCAACTTTAATAGATTTCAAGCAAAAGTTTGCAGTCTTAAGACTGAGAATATTACGATACAGTGAAATGACGTCATAGTGTTGGCACCGTTGTTTAAAGTACAAATCCATATTCAACTGAATGCTTATAAGGTTTTGGGATATGTTATTGTAAGTATAATACGCTTCTATTAAGATATTACTTTATAAAAGTCGACATTATCTGTCTGTAATATGAATTTCTGTATATTTTGTACATTATTTTTCCAGGAGAAATCTAAAGTATTTATGTAAATTTTAGAAACAAAATCAATGGATTAATCAGTAGCTAAGTATATTTATGTTTTATCATTTTCTAGCAGCGCCCCGCGGTTTTAACCACGTAGTTTTAATTCCATAATATGAATCTATTATATAAATATTATACTAATCGAGTTTTTGTTTATATTTACAATTGTATGTTCTTATTTAAAAAGAGCGACTATCAGAGTTTCTTGCCGGTTCTTCTCTGTAAAAACTGCCTTCCGAACCGGTAGTGAATGTTTTGTAATACCATGACGATTCAAAAGTGTTACTTTATGTAGCCTAATTGACTATACATGTGGGATGATGATTAAGTTAGCATATTTAATGTTTTAGTTTTTACTTTGTTGCTATGTATGGTAACTCTAATTTAATAAAGAAGTGATGTTTTGACAGGTGACACTTGTCAGTTGTCAGTCGTATAAGATATTGGAAAGAGGTTAATTTGTTTGATTCGTGTTTTATTGTTGCAAAAGTGCATCAAGATGGTCGATGTTTGGCTGTGGTATTGAAAGCACGTGTTGCTTATTGCTACAACCAAATATCGACCCTCAAACTTATTTTATCTACAACTACAAGACATTGGCAAAATTGCGATAACGCAAGAAGAACGAAGAAGAAGAAGTAGAAAATGCATCAAGATTAAAACAGTTTTTGCATTGGATTGCGCACATACATATTATATACATACATCCTTACAAATTTTCGCGTTTATAATATTAGTAGTACTATATAATATGTATACATCAAATAGTAAATCTCATTTATTGTAAAACTATACGATTGTATAATACTTTGGCACAATATCAAGTCACCGGCATAATATTAGATTAATGTAGGCATAGTATCATTGGCCACTTCACAGGATTAAGCTCGATCAGCGCTTCTCAAGTTTTGCCTGATAGACGAGAGGCAAATAAGAGGTAAGAGGTCAACGCCCTTCTTGTGCGACGTATGCAGTTTGCTAATCTCATTAATGTTATGAAGGCTTTTGGAATTGTTTTCTAATCGTTTAGTTTTATAAGACAGACAGTTAAGCTGACGTGAAGTAATGCATCTTAGGGGTTGTCCCTTAATCACGTGATCTTTTTTTAGCATTTTTTAATCCCCCCTCCCCCATTGGTGATACGTAGTGCGGTTTAAGACCACCCCCCCTCCTCCCTCTCAACATCACGTGTATTTTTACAAATAATCTACAAATAACCTTAAAATTTTGTGAATATTATCTTAATTTAAATACAGGTATAAACTATAATCTTATTTTGTTCTGAAATTAAGGACCATAAAATAAATGACGAAAAAATAAATACACGTGATATCTTACTACACCCCCCCTCCCCCCTTGTGTTATTTTCGTGATTTTTATCAAACCCCTCCCCCCCCTTTCAAGCCTCACGTGATTAATGGACAACCCCGTAGGAGATGTAATTGCGTTTCTTTCAGTAATTGGTACGTTGCCTATAAGATTATGTCTAATTATAAGAAATATATTAAGATATCAGAATAATTTATAAGTCTGGATCATCATACATAATAGTTTTATAACTCCAATTGTTAAAAGTCAAATTTAAAGTACATAATATTTCTTTATTAAATAACAAAACCGAATCGCTATATTTTGAGAAACGTCACCTCAGTAGGTATAAAATAAATAAGCAATACTTTGGCGAAATGAAAAAACAAAACGGCTCCAGTATTTGAGGCATTCGTAAAAAGTCGAATGACTTAGCGAAAAACATTTTATTATTATGTATGAGATTATGTAATTTATGTGCTTGTGTCGGCTCAGTTTACGAGGTGCTAATATTATTTAATGACTTTTTCGATTAAGTTATAACAATAAATTAATATTTATAGCGACTTCAATGTCCTCCCACTGGGGAATAAATATTATTTTTGAATAAATTTCTTATTGCCTGAATTTTAGTTGAAAATTTAATATCGTTTATTAACGTTATGCCATTTGAGTATAACCCATATGCGAGAAAGATATAGAAAATATATATACGAAAGTAATTTTAATATTAAGTCCACAACCAATTGTGTGAAAATATTTTTTAAAGATTACGTGCTCATTAATCTTGGTCACTCATTTTTCAGATGATGCTTAAATTATACTAGACAGAAGATACTTTTTTGATCAAACAAAATATAATATAATAATGCAATTTCCATATCACGATAATACTGAAATTTCCATAAAATTAAAATATCTGCCTCCAATGTACTTGCTGCGGCTTAAAAACGGATGCCAAACAAAAAACTTAAAGCGACGAATTCAAAGAAATAATTAGCAGTGTTAATTGTCAAAATATTCGCGTTAAAAGCTTCCGGTTTCGGTGGAGTAACTGTGGAACTAATCTTAAATGAGGCTTTGAAACAAGCGACAGTATATATTAAAATTTGTTTTGGAAGTTTTTATCGTACTTATATTTGGATTATTTTGGAAACTGGGTGTTGCTATATAATTAATATGTGCATGTTTTTACAAAGGAAAGTATGCATATGTAATGTAATCGTTATCTAGTTGCTGCGATATAAACACTGAGTGTATGCTGTACTAAAAGACGCTGTTTTCCTGAAGTATTTTTATTATGATTAATTATTAGACTACATGGCAAGGAATTTATAAATTAAGATAACCTCTTTACATTACGCTCTAAAGCTCCATTTCAAACCTATTAAACTAACATATTATAAAACAGAAAGTGGGTAACCCTCCTAAATAATATCAAACGAAATTTTGTTTTTTTTTTTTTGTATTATTTAATGTAGTGAGGTTAGATATTTCCGCACTTGTAATGGCCGCCGGTTCAGCTCCAAAGTTGACACGTAAATCTTTTGTTTCGTGCACACTTCAGTGACAGGCGAAGTTTGGATTTGTTTAAAATTTATTTTCCCGGATGGTCGTCATTTTGTTTTCTCTTAGTCGTTGTTTGAATTTTAATTAGAGTTTCGCGGAGTTTGCTCTATGCGGCTTTAGTTCTTTGATATGATTGATGGTAATAAAATTGGAGGTTTAATTTATTTTCGGTGACGATTTATAAGGAAAATTTTAAGATGAAAATGTCGACTACTTTAAAAGTAAAACAGTGTCTATTGAATGTTATAATTTGTAGGTATTGTATTGCTATCTACAACTTTCATTTTAAATGAATTCAAAAGGAGTAATTATTATGTTAACCTAGATTTTGTTTTACTTGTAGAAACATTATATGTAATTACACTGCAAAGACGCTTCGGTTGTTACACCTAAATATTTCCATGGTTAAATCGATGGTCCCTATATTTTTAGATGTATTACATTATGATTAATTTTCGTGTTAAAACGATTTGTAATTTAAATATGTTAATGTACTATTGTATAATTGTATTCGACTAAAGCAAGTCTCCAAAAATATACTTCTTTTAAAATATTAACCAAACTCAGCCAAAAATAATTTATACAAGACATTAATCGTTACTAATTCAACTAAATTCTGTTCGTAATACTTAAGACCATTCCAAGCTTTTGAAAAGCAATTGGAGTTCTATGAATAATTAATATTTAGTTTCTAAAAGTAATAAAATAAATTTGCGTTGAGGCTCGGCGATTGTCTTAGAATGAGAATCTTTTAGTTTAATTAGAATTTTAATGTTAAAATATTTTTATATTGTACATAAAAACAAAATGGTTATGACCACTTGGTGTAATGGTTACATAACTGGCTTCTACGCCAAGGGACAGAGTTCGATTCGATAACCACATCGGAAAAATATATTTACATTTCCGAGGTTTGCTTGTTGCTATGTATGTACAAACAAAACTGTATGTTTGTATGTAATTCATCCGATATCTTATAGCAATAACACAAGCTCTTCCTAACATGGGACTAGATAGCGCTGAGTTAAAATAAATAACGTGAAGAAGTAGGAGTGTAATTAAAGGCACCATATTATATTATTTTTTACTTTTTCTTGCCATACCACGGTAATATAAAACATATCGCTTTTTCACGATAAAGTCTAAAAAATATTTCTATAGTTATTTTTACAACAATTAACACTATATTTATGTCTTAAAACAATAAATCTAAGTGCACGTAAGTATAAAGAAAAATATTGAAACGAAAATAACAAGCGGTTATCCTTGTTATTAATAGAATTCTCCTTTGGAGTGCAAAATATTGTACGCTGTCAGTGTCGGCGAGCACAATTCGATATTCCTGTTATTACTTTCCACTAAAATAGACTTGCTTTGTGTTATCAATATTTTCTTATTATCGAATACACTAATAATAGCGTGGAATAGCCACGTGCTTTCCTACTTGACAAGGGTTTTATGAGCGAAAGGAACTTGTAGAATCTATATATATAAAAGCAACTCGTGTTAGTTACACCATTTATAACTCGACTTTTTATCCAGTTTCCAGGGAATATTTATTTATGAAAGTCAATGCGGACGGAGTCGCGGGCAACAGCTAGTATGTTTATATGGTTGAAATATAGCAACGATTTATATTTATCGTAACTTTTTGTACGACTGTGCCTACTTATAAAAGTATTAAAAAAAGAAGTATATCATAAATACATTCTTTGAATATATTCCAAAAATTTAGAAACTTCTTAATAATGGCAATAAGAGACCGCTTTAACAAATACAATTTTAAATTTTTGGTCTATATATAATTTTCGAAATGTAGTTAACCTGATTAATTAATTGATTCAACAGAGATTTTCCCCTTAAATGAAACATGAATAGCATCATTTTGTTTATTTATTTTTTATTTTTATTTAAAATGTATCTTGTTTACCTCGATGTAAAATCTTACAAAGGAAGCATTACATAAAATTTCGATCAAATAATACAAAATCCGTCTATTAAATGAATAAACTAAATCCTTATATCTCCACCACAAATAAATGTTAAAATCCACATTTTTAAACCATGTCGCCTTTTGTTAAGCACAATGTAGGATTTGTTAAATATCTAAAATATTTTCAGCGTCCATTTTACGTGGAATCTATATGCAAAGTAGGTAGTTGCAACCACTCACAGTATAGTACGGCACAATCATCGCGCAGTTCGAAGGAAAGTGCTATACTTACTGTTCGTAAGAACGTGCAACATTTTTTATAGTGGGCAACTAAGCCAGAGATGTGAGAATTCTAGAATTCGTAATACAGGCTTCGTTAATGAATTCCCAGCTCATTATCAATCCATACTAATATTATAAATGTGAAAGTGTGTTTGTTTGTTTGTCCTTTCTTCACGCCGTAGCTAACCTATCAATCGACCTGATTTTTGGCATACAGTTAGTTGAAAAGGTGGAGAGTACATAGGCAACTTTTTAACTGGAAAATAGGGTTTTTAAGGGGGGAAGGAGGGGTTAAAGTTTATATGAAAGTCCACGCAGACGGAGTCGCGGGCAACAGCTAGTATAGTATAAAACTAAGTCGCTTTCTTTTGTCTATCTATCTATGCTTAAATCTTTAAAAGGTAACCGGTTTTCATGCGGTTTTTTTATTAGATAGAGGGATTCAAAAGGAAGGTTTATATGTAAAATACATGCATAAATGCGTTTATTATAAATAGAGGTAAGGATAAAAAGTACTACAAATGTTCTCGTTTGGCAATCTTATTGACCGAAGCGTTACGTAATGACCATAAGTGTCGATAAATTTTAAGAAACTAATTCAATATATTAAAATATTAATAATTGAAATATTTTAGAACTAAAATGTTTTAGCAATTATATCACGTGAATATCGACTAAAGAAAAATGTTTTGTTTTACAATTTGCGAGGTTCGCTACACACTGTATCAGTAAATCAGTGGCGGTCTGAGACGAACATGTACCTGTATAGGGCTATTGTTTCCGCGTCGCCATTTTTTTTAAAAGCACAACAAAGCCACAGGCTCGCATCGAGCTGCCTAGTGCTTACTGTTTGATAGACATTGATATACGGCGTGTTTAAAAAATGAAATATTAATTTTACTTTAAAAATTTAATCATTCTTTTTATTGCATCATGGTTATTACTTTAGTTTGATTTAATTGTTTTTATACAATAACGTAATAAGAACATTGGATTTGTTGTAAATATTATATTTCTATTGATCCAGAGATTTACCGGGGGTAGGTCTCTTTCGCAGGAGACCGACTGGGTGGGTACCACCCCGACAGTGCCAGACATTCATCCGCCTGAACAGTGATGTGAAGCTGTCACTGTGCTCCGGTCTGAAGGGCACTGTAGCCAGCGCAATTGCTGGGCCAATGAGTCTTAACATCTTATGACTCAAAGTGGGGAGCGTCGATGTAGTGCACCCCTGCCCGGAGCAAAGTTCTGGGTAGCACTACATTGGTTATGGGCTGGCGTTTCTCTTACCATCAGGAGGGCGTCCAGCTCGTCTTACCACTTAATAGAATAAAAAAAAAAGATGGTTCAAAGATTTAATTTACTTCTAACGAGATTTTTCTGTTTAGTACAATTACTTGTTAAATTCAAAATAACAAAAAAAATATATAACAAACTTCATTATATTTTAAGAATCTATGTATACAATATTGAGTCCTATCAATTTTCAACAACCTCATTATTTTTACGATCAATTCAAATCATAAAAAACCCATACAATTAAACAGAAAATCTCTCTCGAAATATATTGAAAAGCCTTTCGATCAAGGTATTAACTGACGTTAAACCGTAATTATTTCGTGATCCCCCTGTACATTGCAATAAGGCAGAGTGCAGACTGCTTTGTGTGTTTATAATACGTCTGAAGGGGCCTTTACATCATTTGCTTTTAATTATAAGAGAGAAAGTGATACCTTTCGAGTAATGCGTTGTGAACGAGCCCTTGTGACTAGTTTTTTTTGTAAGTATGTACAGTGGCAAGCGATGTTTCGTTGTTTTCGAATGAATAAACGAATGAAGCACATGACTTTTGTTTTTGTTTTGCTGGCTAAGTAACTGTTAACATATGGGGAGTTAACTGATATTCTTACGCATAATTGTTAAAAATTTATTTTGTATTTAAATATAGATATTTACATTTGGAGCATGTTCAGCCGCATTTTTTATAAGACAAACATAACTATGTCATCGATTTGTTACATAAATGATCAAAAAACTCCTTAATACAGTAAAAACATGTATTATTAATATATTTCATACATTTCATTCATTCATATAATTTTGTCAAAGATAAGTTGTCGGGGTTTTGTTTTAAATTAATTGGTATCTAGTTGTAAACGCATACACAAATAAAAAGGCGTTTTTATTATATATAAAATTCTCACACAATAACCTTATGATACGATATTTATTAGTTACTAAGATGGCTTTCGCGAGATCTTATTATGAAAAAAAGAAAAGAGTATTTTATCACAAATTCCGCCTAAGATATAATATGTTATCGTTCTCGGAATACAAGATAATCGATTTAAATACTTAGTTTTCCGTTTAAAAATATAATATCATTTTCCTTTCAACCGTAAAACGTATACGTACATAATTACAGCACGGTTAAACTCGATATAATTACGCTAAATTCGGCTGCAGTGTAATAGTTCGGACAGTTGTGAATTTAAAACAAGTAAATTTTGTTTGTCTGTTGTTTTCCAACGTAAACTAATGAACGGTTACGTGGAAACTAATGGGAATTTCAGCGGCGCTATAGAGTAGGAATATAGGAATTGCGGAACAATTTGTACGGAAAATTTTATGGCTGTGATTGCATTTCGATCTAATTGAACATCTTAATGTTTTTTTGGACAAATAATAAATGCTTATTCTGGATGGCAAACTTCACATAAATACTATTTAGCGCGTATTTTGTTCGTTAATCTCGCAGTCAAATGTATTCTTCATTCATCTAGGCTACAAGGACTTTGATATCGTCATGGAACTACATAACCAATAGTAACGTTTCATTGTACTTATACTGGTTCCATGTTGGCTCCATGGTTCTTTTAGTCTAAAAGTAGTCTATAGGAACAATATATAATTAATTGAAGCCTGATGCTCTATTTTGAACATAATCTACACTTGGACCTCTTTCGATACAGTTTTTGAGCTACTTCGTAAAAAAATAAAAACTTCTTTGTTTATTTTTTGACAACAATACGATGAACTGATGTTTAATCTGATTCTTTATTAGAGTAGCTTAAGTTCCATAGCTCGGTAAGTGTCAAAATTTATCGAAATAAACGTCGAACGACGATTGCTTGCTTCTGTATTTTCTGCTCTATGGAGTTTTCCGAGTAAAGCCGACTAATGGAGGAATGTTCGATTGACGTCCGCATTCAGGTGCAAGACCCAGTTGTGAGCTATGACTGTTCTGGTAATGGATCTGTTTCATACTTTACCATACTGCTTAACGATTTACTTATAACCTTAGTTGTAAGTAACAGATAAAAAAGTAATCAATTATTTGTTAGCTTAGGTTGGGGACGATTGAGAATGTAATATGTGTAGAATTGTTTTAATTATTGTATCGCACTACTTAAGTATGCGCTAAAATAAGCAAGTATGTACTAAGTTACATAATACCTACTATGTAGTAGTATTATCAGATTGTATCTAAACCTATCAAAAGGCATGCAAACGATTTTACTGTTTTCTTTTCTTTTTTTGCAATAAATTAAATAGTTTATTGACAAAATTCATGTGTAACCTTTCTTATGAAAATTACTATGGAAAATTCATGTATTTTTTATATCTGTGTCTGTTGTGTGTGTGTGTGTTTATATAAGATGTGATCCTTCATCTAGGTAACGTCTAGGAACCGTCACGAAACAAATTGGCTATCGCTAACAGAGCTAACAATCGTTACGGAACGCAAACACATTCGCGCCGCGTGAAAAGTGCCCCGCATTGTTGTCTGTTTGTGGATTCCACCGCAGGGCTGCCACCACGCACTTTTAAGCACTATTCAATTATAAATATAAAGAATATAGTTTCCAAATGTGTAGTTTACATGGAAATTCCTCTTATGACAACCCTATATACGCATTTTTTTCAAATTAAATTTTTTATGGTACACAATTTTGTTTGTAAATAAAATTTTGACAATTTTGACAATTTCATTAACAGTCTTTATCGCTGGTGGTCGATGTTTGGCTGTGGTATTGAATGCACGTGTTGCTGATTGCCAATACCAAATATCGACCCTCAAACTTGTTTTATCTATACTCAACTAGACATTGCGAAATTGTGGTAACGCAGATCCGCCATTTTACCAAGAAGAAGAAGACTTTATTGCTTGTAAGCGATATCTTCCAGGTGACCAGGGTGATTAGATTTTTATTACATTTAGTAAAAAAATGAAAGTTTTTGATTGATTTATTATTTAAATATAAAGAATTATAATCTGGGGTTGCCCTCGTGACGTTTTTTAGTTTTAATAATAATTTATTGAGATATAACAGGAATTTCTGACGTTCAACGTGAAAATTTCATTCAAGGTCTTTCTTTATAAATTAAATGTTTTTATTTATTAAATATTTACACCCACTAACTCAAATACCCTCCTGACAAATTTTGTTTTCTTAAAAATAGATTAATCAATATTTTTTATCAAAACAGTTTGTTTTTTTTTGATAAGATAAAATCGAAGTCGTCAATGTTTCTTATATACTTATCAGGCAGTTTTTAGACTTATATAAATTATAATGTATCTATTGTTTGAATTACACTAGCCATCTTTGTGCAATAGTCATTTAATATCAAACTTGTTTGATTTGTTTAAATAAATGCGTAATAACATAATACATGACACAAAGCGGAATGCATTACTTTTTCACCTGAAAATTCTTCTTAGGACTACATCCTATACTACATTATTAATTATTATGAATTTAAAAAAACAACTTTTTTAGTATAAAATTTTACGTTAGACATATTTCGCATTAAAATATATTCAAAAGTATCGGTTAATAAAACTTATATATTTAAAAGACATGTAAAAACTCAAAAGCAACTTTACTTCAACCATCTTCCTCAGTCTCCCTCGCACTAATAGATCCATTAAGCCGGTTGTGGTAGCCCTGCCGGATAACAATGGCCGACCGATACCCGGCTTTGTTTTCACTTATCCGGACGCGCTCGTTACTCAAATAGCCCGCGCCGCAGTTTCACCCGGTTATTGTTTCCATGCAGATTTGGAACCGGGTATAGAATTTAATGGTGTATCGAATTGCTATCGAATATGTAAGTTTAATAATATAATTATGTTATTTTGTATTGTATGTATTGTATGTGTAAGGGTATTACAATTTCACAGTGTAATGAAACAATATGTGTATTTATTTTAAAAAATCAGTAATATAACTTTACATTATCATATAAGTTATACATATAAACCCTCTATCTATTAGAGACAGTGCATGAACATTAGTTGCATATGCCGGAATACTGAAACGCAACTTAAATTTAAGTACAACTTAAACCGGTCCGATTTGACAGTTCGCCATGCGAGTCGGTCAAAATTACGAGTCTTGAGGCGTGCTTAAATTTATTTGCGTATGAGTATTTGGCCGCTGGTTTAATAGATATTTAAAGCATACATAGGGACAGACAGAAAGCGACTTTGTTTTAAACAATATAATGATGATATTATAAATGCGAGTTAGTGTGGATTTACTCTTTCTCATCTTCCATATAAACGTAAATTACATGGGCCTTGGCTAGTAATTAAAACGAAAATGTCTAAATTCAATTAGTTCCTAAAGGCAGGCTTGCTAGTAAAAATATGTAAGAAGTTGATTTATATAAGAAACGTGATTAAATAATAAAAATTGTAAACGTTATTGTAGACGATTTAAAACTAGTTACCTGCGGGTATTTTACTTGAGTAAGGACAACAATGGAAACTAATTTCTTAATAGTTAAGGTTGTTTTATTTAATATTTTCTTGTTTCTAGCTAATGCCTTCAAAGACAGAACTGAAAGCCCCAATAAAGTCTTTTGTAATGAAATTTCTTCTTTAAACAATCAATTTATAGTAGGTTTTCTTGCAGCTGAAGCTTTAATATGAAAAGCAATAGATAGATTTATTTGCTTAGTTAACCAACACACTTTCTTATTATTTTAAGCATAAGATTTATAAGAAATCCTTTCTTTGGAAATGTTTGTTTTAGAGTTTTTTTCCCTGGATTATTTTTAATATTATATATCTACAGTATAGTAATTCATAGTTTTATGTGTAAATCATTTTACATCAATGTGGTAAAGCTGCTGTAGAATTCTAAACTAAGTTAAGTATGCCACTGTTTTCTACTTGAATAGGCTGATTTTTTATTACGGTGCCAATGGCATTATAATATAGTATAGTATAGGCATAATTTTGGCACCAGACTCAATACAAATCTGAGTGCGAAATGTACCTAAGTTGTATTGAATAATGTATAAGTAATAAAGATTATTATTATTATTATTATTATTACGTTTGCTTATGAATAGCCTAAAAAGAAAGTATTTACCATTTCTTGTCGTCTATCTATATAGGATGATGGTATTAACCCCGGCGAGCAAGCCAAATACACCCTTATAGCATGGCTCTTCCTTAAAAATAATATGATGATAACATTTGAGAATATTTCTAGTTCGTTGAATGTATTCTACGCACATAATTACATACAGAGTCATATATATATTATTATCGTAATAAAAATATACTCAGTTCACCGTAAAGCTTTGCTTATTCCGTGTATCACGTTCAAGGAATATATCGAATAATATCAGCATAAATACTAAACTTATGAAATCTTCGAGCCAAGGAAATATCATTCGTAAAAATGAACGCATGGGAAATTGGTCCTTATTGCTTTGCAAATAGAACTATAATAGGATAATAGTATTTCTGATTAAATTTGCATGTAGACTGGTTATTTGTTTGTGGTAAATTATTTAAAAATAAGTAGCGAAGGTAATTATAATTACGGAGAAATTTTATGTATTCGATAAGTGAATTAATTATATATGTAATAGTATTTACGGTTTTGCATAATAGTTATAAAATGTTTTGTGTTGTAGCCAGCGTAATTACTGGGCCAATGAGTCTCAACATGTGATGACTCAAAGTGGGGAGCGTCGGTGTAGTGCACCTCTGCCCGGAGTTGGGCTTTGTAGCAAAGTTCCGGGTAGCACTGCATTGGCTATGGGCTGGCGTTACTCTTACCATCAGGAGTGCGTCCAGCTCGTCTTCCCTCTTCATAGTATAAAAAAAAAATCTACCTCTATTTTTCCTAAAGAGACCTTCTTTCATTCTTCCTATATACATGTCGCAGGCGGATTGTATAATCAACAACAAGACATACATACAAATTGTATTTTTTTGCGATATCGTAATGCATTGGACAAAGCAGATTGCGTGGCTGCAACGACATATCTGTATTGATCTATATTTTTAGTTTTGACGTTCATAAGTATCAAAATGTGATTTAAGTGAATAAATTATTTTCATTTTCATATTCAAAAGGGATTTTTCTTAGTGATCACTTACTATATGAATTTTGAGCCAACCATTTTAGGAACACAAAAACATCTAAAAACATTACACATCCATCAAAAACACTTTTAATGTACATTCTCCTCAGCATGCAGTTGCAAAAAATCTAAGATTAAAAATTCAGGTACGATGTAAGGATTCTCGACAGCTTATTAAAGCAGCCATTTTTATTATAACCAAGTTGCTTACGATAGATGCATTTTTTTAACTTTATTTTTTTCTATTTCTCAATATAGTTTGAGTTCATCTTCATCATGTAGGTACTTGTTACTTGAAGTGGTGTTAAAGGCGTATGTTCACTCATTTCTATTAATTAATTTTTCATAATTACACTTACCTTTGAGTCTGTTCATGTTGATCACGGGATCACACTATCCTATTAAAAATGGTTTTGATTTATAGTTCCCTGAAAGAAACAGCTTATATCCAAAGGCCCACCATTAGGGTCTATATTTTAATGCATTGGTGTGTATGTACTTACTTTACTACATTTGTGAAATAATTAATAAATAATAAAAAACCCTATCCACACTAAGCCAACCGCTTGGTCGTAATTGAAATATCCTAGCTAGAAGGTTCTACAATAGAATGTTACAAATAAAAATATATGAGCCGACTCCGCATTATTCAGCTGTAGCTAGCGTTAATTCAGTGGCCATATTGAGTTTTAAATAAGCCCTCGATTTAAAGTCTCGTTGAAAGCCTCTTTACATGAGCTTTTTGTGCTTTGTGTCCGTTATTTAATGTTGAATGCTTCCTAAATATAAGTTACGATTAACGCTTGTTATATTGTGATAAACTGTTAGGGTTTTTACTTATGCTAATTTGGTTAAGTTATTATTTACTATATTGAGTGTAACTGTGTACCGGTAGCGCCTTAATAATAAAAAAAAAATAAAAAAATATTCAAGATTATTTTAACGATAGATAGTAGAAGTATTTGTTAGTCTTAGGTTATATTTTAACCTGAATATAATAAGTAAATGTGGATCGGTTAGAGAAACGAGGCGCATATAAATTTCCTATAAGTAATAGCAACAAATAATTTATTAAAATTCACTATAATCTATATTTTAGTTTTTTATACTTTGAAGTCTACTAAATCTTCTACAACACACTTCAAGTGTAATTTTAAAATAAAAGCCATCTAAATGGAATTTTAACGACTTATAGAATTTCAAATTCTATAATGGGCAGTATAATTTGTATTGTTGAGTACAAAAAATAATTAGTTAAATTTAAGACGTGTGAAAAAGCGTTATGACCTATGCACCATATAAAGTTCATTACTTTTAGCTTAGAACAATGCACTTGTTATAACGCAAGTTTATACCTTATCTAATAGGTAATAAAGTTCAAAATCTAAAGTCAAGTTATTCCCTACATTGTCTCAAGTAAATAAAAACCTGTCTGACTGAGATCTTAAATGTTTATGCAGAATTGCAAAACTCGATTTTATGGACTATCAAAATTAACGATCATTATTTAAATGGATATATCGCCTTTAGATACTGCGAGAATGAAATTACAATGGTTTCATTTCAATATGAGGACAAAGACCAAAAAGTAATTCAGCTAAGTCACAAAATACACAATAAAATCATCTTATTTAATTTATTTATGTATTTACCCTCTATTACATTAACAGTTCTTCTTACAGACTAATTGTTCAAAATAGAAGAAATATAATAGGCGGCCTTATCACTAAAAGCGATTTCTTCCAGGCTACCTTGTACATATGTATATAAAAAACAAAGACGGGTTTGTTACAACAGTTATAACTAGAGATCGGCTACATCAATTTTCATGGTTTTTGGTTTGTTGAAATTATCCCCGTCCCGAATAGCAGAATACAACGAACGAAAAACCATTAAAATTGGTCTAGCCTATCTCGCGTTATAGCTGCTGTAACGAACCCGTCTTTGTTTTTTATAATATATAATTATAGATAATAGGAACAAGGTACTTCAAAGTTCAAACCACAATTCATTGATTACGCCTTAAACATGTTTAAATTACGTACATTTTTTACGTGAAATAAAACATTTATAGGTAGATATAATTTTTATTGTTATTACGGGGAAACTGGTCAGAAACAGCAACACAGTAATATTGCATTAATGACTTAATCCAGGCCGACTGTAGGCATGTGCCGTAGATATATCGTCATAATAATATAATTATTAAAAACAATATCACCCTTTTTTGAAGTTGGACAATCTTTATAGGATACCATAAAAGGATGTCTACCGACACCAAAACCCCCCAGTGTTCCGTTCTAGCGCAAACAGTGGGGGTTCCGGGCACATTCGCAGACTCTTTCGCGATCCCACAGAAGAAATACTACTAACATTATAAGCGCAAAAGTTTGTAAGGTTACGTACAAGTATATTTTTTGATCTTTCACGCAAGAACCACTCAATGAATTTCGCAGAAATTTGTATAAAAACAACATATAAGGTAAATAATTTCTTAATATTTTGAATTCAAGAAAAACATAGTGACCTGTAATAAATAAAAAAAAAACTTAAAAGAGACTTTCGAAAACTCTTTATACTTAATCTAAATAAAACTATTTTAAATATTTGTCTGCGAGTTTTGGTTGTACACTGTCTGTACAACGCCTCCACACGCCAGAGACATAAGACCTTCACAAGCTTTAAGAGATAGTTTTTATTTATATTAAATTAGTAGTACGTTTGTTTGATATCATTTCATTTATAATAACGAAATCTTTATACATTTTCATATCATAATAAACAATTCAGCATTACTCTTTAAATTGGCAAGCAATTATAAAGGTCGGCAACCCACTCCAAAGCTGTCAAGCTCTGCAATTATTCATGGGCGGCGATGACCACTTTCCAATAAGTGGCTCGACTTCTCGTTTGCCTCCTATGTTATAAAAAAATATCAACGATGTTTGAAATTCGAATCATTAAAAAAATGAAATTTAAATTTGCAATATCGACTAAGCCCATGCCTAGCTTGTAAAAATCCCTATACCACTTGAGGGCTGTGATCGTAAAACAGCGACGCCTCGACTTCGGCCCGCGGCTAATGAGACCCTAACAGGCTTTATACCCCCCTGCTATAGCGGCCGATCGTGTAATGTAACAATTTGAGGGTTTCAAACATTTAACGTTACCCAACAGTTTTAATTGCTAGTACATAATGACCAATTTAATGCTAAGATGTTTTGTAAATTACAGATTATAGCTGGTTAGCTAAATTTATTTTCCTTAAAGTCCAGATAATCTTTATATATGAATATCTTTCTGTTTCCATCCTATTTTAACTCTTTCATTATTACTCTTCCTTATAGTTTAGATTTTTTAAGCAACGCCAAGTGCTCTTGTATTATCTCCATAGACATATTGGGTTTGGTAATAGTTTCCTTATATAAAAGCAATCATAATATCTATTCTAAAATTTAGTTTTTCATACATATTTAATTACATTTTTATCTTTAATAAGTAGCCAGATATTGTAATGATTACACCAACAGTTGTGCAAAATGATGACAACATGATCTAAATAGCAATGAAAGGGTGATTCAATAAGTTTTTATTAGGAGTGCTAACGTTACTAATGCAGTGAATCGATCGGAATAAACAAATAGAAAGTATTGCGGGATGATTCATCATTTTTATTTGTTTTTATATTTTCTTAAACAGTACTACATCTAATATGAAGCTTGAATAACACATTCAAAGTGACGATAGGAAAAAAATAGTAGGTACTTTACTATGAGCAGTTAAATATATTTTTTAATAAATTTTATTAATGTATGGAAGTTTTTAGTTGAAGGTTGTTAATGAACTTTTGTATTTGTGTATACCCAGACCCCAGAATGTTACAAATGTATTTTTGTATGGGGTTTGTATAGTATATAATATAACTTGTAGGTAAATTTGTGTATAAGTGAACTTAATTTTTTTCTAAGAAAAGTTTATTGTAGCTTACCTATAACAAGTCATATCTGGTTTTTAAATCCTGTAATCATCTTTTACTTAAATCTGTTATAATGATTATTTTAATTCAAATTGAATTAAACAATAGCGTGTCATCCTATGGGTAGTTATTCGCGTATATGTATATACGAGTGCACTACTGGTGTTTTGTCGGCCTTTCAGAAGTAGGTTTTAAAATTTTACATACAGTGCTGAGTCTACATACTTCATAGCTATAGCTACCAAATTTAATTCTTAAGACTTAGTCATGTTGATAAACTGAATAGACGAAATTATCTACTTCATATATTATTTTGTATTTTGATTTGGTCTTTGAAATAGTTATGTTTTATAATATAAGCACTAAAGTGTTTACATGTTTCAGGCCATGGAAGGTAGTCGGATAAACAGGAAGACGGAAATGAAGCAGCTTCCTCCTCGCACGGGAAGTTGTATCTCAAGATATATGATGGAATATCTAATTACGAAGGAGTTTTCATTACACGATGGTAGTGCACCTCTTGAAATGCGTTTTAGAGATTTCTTTCATATGTTTTTGATTTCTGTCATACTATATTTCTACTTGTTTTTTGAAAATTATTGATTTGACGAAAATGAAGAGGTAAATGATGATATGTAACATATAGATAGTAATTGTATTGTGCATGTTGTGTTGTCCTGTAATATCCTTACGATAAGCTTTTCTACTTTTTATTAATTTTATTTTATAGTGCATTTACTATTACTGCAAAGATTGGTGGACAACCTTGCATTAATAAAAAAATATATATCTATATATGTTTGTCTGTTTCAGGTGCCCTTTTTTGTTAAACATTATTTTACAATATTTCTTGTCATAAGCGGAGTTTTTAATAAAATAAATACGTCGATATCTATAAAACATAACGTCTTGTTAGTTCCTTAAATTTATAGAAAATCGCTTAAGGCTAAATTTTGTTAAGGTAAAGTTAAATATCACCTATTAAATGAACCGACCTGATAAAAATAAAAACTATCCGATTTCACAAGGATCTTGGCTGATAGGGAAGAATGGAAGCGTTATTGGTGGTCACCACCAATATCTAAGAGATGACCATGACCACTTCGCTAAAAGTGACATCGACTGTAAACAGTAGACTGAGGAGATTTACGATACGATCTAACGCTATGTACGTGCATTATCAAATATATTAAAAACCATATTTTCTACCGCGTTTTCAACGGGTATTCAATGGGCATAAGCACAAGCACGAGCGTGTGAACGGGCTGTTCGGAACCCGACGAGAGTCGGTTTTTTGACAGATCAAAGGCGAGAAAAAAAATCATAAATGCGCGTGTGTACAGCTTGTTTGGTGTGTCCACTCCAAGCAACTCGCCGTGCTGTTTGCTGCTGTTAGGCTGCGTGGCACGCGTGTAAACCTAGCATAACATTTAACTTTCCTTCTAATGTATTGTTAGTTATTTTTTGTAGCAATGGGTTCTATTCTAGTGTAGTTGACTATTTATTCTAATTCTAGGCTATCGATCTAGCATAAACTATTAAAGAGTCGCAACTCAAACACTTTTGTATACTCTGTGGTGCAGTCGCGTGCTACGTTTTATTTAATCTATCCTTATCGATGCAGGGACATTAAAATTGTAGTAAATCAATCGCCATTCTAGGAAACGAGTCAATTGTTACAATAGCTGGGGTGGGATATTTGACCGCATGTTCTGATAGATATGAAAAACTGTAATTTGTTTTTACGTGAATACTAGAGGCTAACTAATAATATAATAGTTACGAGGCTTGGATTTGTTTACTGCGCTTTTTTTCTTATTATAGTCGATTTTTTTAAATAAATATTTCAGTGAAATTGTTAACGATTAATCCATTCATACGGCCCTTTGATATACTTATTGTACAAATTTTCAAAAATATAAGAAAACACAATTGATACAAGAACAAGGGGACTTTACACGTCATATTTCGTAAAAAAAATACATTTAAAGGTGTATTCAGAACATCCTCAATTTGCTTCAAACGGAATGTGCAAATTATAATATTTCTTCATTATAAAGTTGACACAATAGGGCATCTTTCCGTCAGTTCTAAACATGAGACGTTACCACACTGATACAAAGATCAACATGGTATCATTTGCACGTGTCCTGTGTCCCGTTTCGCAATAATATTTCCAACAATAGCGTCGCGAACATCTGATTATTTTCATGCTGTGAGCTTCCTTGCTCTTAGTGACTCACTACGACTGGGAGGTCGTCGCGGGTGGCCGGCACAACCAGCATAAAATGGTCCTACGAGTCAAACCACTTACGAATCGAAGACTCGACAAACTTTAATACGAGAGTCCATACCAAGCTGGTCGTTCAAACCCGTTGTTTTAGCTATCAACGAAATCTTGGCAATGCTTTTCGCGAATTAGACACACTGAATTAAAGCCTTACTCTCGTTGATATAGTACCGTTTTTGGCGTACGAAATAAATCTTGTAAGAAGTTTCGCCGGTATAATTGCTGCGTTTCGTCGGCTCCTGTCATTTGTGATATATGATAACCTAATGGGTATCTATGTGTTTAGATAATAGTCGGATATGGACTGTATCTTATTTATTAAACTATTAAATTATATTCTATTTGGGAAATTATATTTTAAATTGTAACAAACAAATGGCACTATTTTTTTGTTTATAATTGCTATAATTACATAATTACAGGCAAAATTGCGTACGTAAGTATTGGGTCGTATAAGTTACATTTTACCAAAAACAAAACAATATTTTAAAAACACATTAAAACCTTTTTATAGCTTCTAGTAAAGCAATATGGCGGGTGAGTGTACGATGACAGTTGACAGAGGATTTGGCGGGAAACGTAAAGGTGCTGTCACCCGAGAAATTGTTCTTTTCAGCGGTGAGGTTGACGCACGTTTTCACATATATTCGTCCTGTAAAAAAATGGGAATTATTAAAATTTGGTGCACTATTTTAAAATTCAGATATATATGATACGTATCTTTTTTGGATGATTTAACCTAGTCAGTTTCATCTTACCATTTGGACTTGATTTTTTTTTCTTAAATTTAATGTTTAAATTCAATCGTTGTTGGCAACTCGAGCACATATAAATAACATAGACGTATAATATATAGACAAAGTTACTATATCCCAAAGGCAACGTTTGCGTATTTCTACTAGAGTTACTCGGAAAATTTTATCTCCAAAATGAAAGAATGCACATAGTAAGAACCCTATTGGCCAGATCGATTTTGGCAGCAATAAAAACTGTATGAATGTGAAAATAACTCGGATTAAACGTTTCCCGCAGAGAATGTAATATTACAAAGAATAAAGTGGTCGCATAAATCATTCACAGGCCAGAGAATTGGTTATCCCAGGTTCAAGGATTGCGATTCACAGTTTTAACGTTATTTTTACTAATATTTTGTTGTTGTTCGTCTTAATAAGTATATGGAGGTTAATTTACAGATATGTCATTATTTATCCTTTGTTACAATATAGATATTACAATATTAAACAGTCTTATCAGTTAAAAGTGATTTCTACCAGACAACCAAATACATGAAAAATCATATAATAACAATATATTTAAAACGGTGGCGAAGTGCAACATTAAAAAATAAAATAAAATAAATATATGTATTAAATACATAATTATAGACAATACAAGTATACATACTGTATACATACAGACAAAAAATTTTAAATGGTTTTAACTGTTAAGCTTTTGTGGAAATTATTTTTAAAAAAGATGGGTACATTTAATAATAACTATAAATTATGCTAACAATTGTGTCTGTCTATTTAATTTAAAATATAAATAATTACAAGTATTGTGATATTTGATATTTACTTAAACATTTTATTTTAACAATTATTATATTTTTAGAGGACTATAATATACGCAATAAGTACTACTACAAATAAGATTAGTCTTATTTGTAATAGTAGTTATTGCGTATATTCCTTAATTACAGGTATAAGGTATTCCATACATACGTTTCTATTGGAAGCCACAGTAGACTTTCCTTTGAAGCAAGTGCGTTGTTTGAGCTCCTCAAATATTGACGGCTTGGCCTAACCGCCGGCGTATATTGACTAAATATTATTGTTTATATTCCTTTGGTGTACGATCATCAACGTTATTGGCTAAAAATAGAATTAAAAGGTTTGAACAGATGCGTATTAGAAAACAAAAGGGCCTTTGCTAAACAGCTTGATTGAGGAAAATAAATATTATAACCTCTTTAATTAGTTCCTTTTTTTCCATAGTGGAATCAAGAAACATTAATTCCTTATCTAATTTTAGTATCTACAAAATATATAAAACATGGTATGTTTTTTCAATAATTACGATTTTAACGCCTTGCTAATATTATTATTCACAACTATTTAAATTCTAGAAATTCCATTAAATTTAAATGTACATATCTTAACTGATGTAACCCAACAGTTAACTCTGAACTAATACTAATTATTATAATTTACGTTCTCAAAAAGTCAAAATGGCGCATGAAATACGCGCTCTAACGTCCGAACCCCGCAGTCACAAGATATTGGCCAATGGAAAAACCTCGCACAATAGACCGTGGCAAATAAAAATAATAAATGCGCAATTCTTTAGGCAAAGCTGTAAAACTGTCGGTCGCAGTTGCCCTTGAGCCTACCCTACCCTCAGTGGCGATTGATGCCATGTACGAAATTGTTATAATGATGTTTTGCCCTAATACCCTGGTGTCTGGGGAAATTTTAATACCTGGCTTAGCGGAGAAAGTGGCCATTATCGTCATGTGGGTTGGTTATTGAATTTGTATAAGTAATCAGTTTTTTAGGTAATGGTGTTCCTAAATTTTGAGTTTGTGATAGAGCGAATTTCGTACATTTTTTTAGCTCTTGTTATTAAATTTAATTGTCATAATGATATGTGAGTTATAGACTACAGGCCCATGTTGAAAAAATGATGGGTCATTTGAACCAACAGGTGACCTATCTAGAACGATATAAGAGCATAAAATAATAAGATTCAGCACTATGACGTCACTTGTAAGCTGTCCAACTGAGTGCAGGTGAGAATTCGAAAGTACAACCCTCGATTTTTTCCCCATTTCGCATGATTTTTGTACGGCGTTGCGAAATTATGGATTAGAAGCAGTATTGAAATAGTACGACACAGATGCCGTACCAAATCAACTGACCAAATTCACCCCGGTACTTGTCGGAAAGTAAATTAAAATTCCGACTTTGTGGCGCCCCATTTTTTAACGGCACTGCGCGTTTTCTTATCATTTTTAATCTATCTATACAGTGGTAAGAATGCCGTACAAAAATCATGCGAAATGGGGAAAAAATCAAGGGTTGTACTTTCGAATTCTCACCTGCACTCAGTTGGACAGCTTACAAGTGACGTCATAGTGCTGAGTCTTATTATTTTATGCTCTTATATCGTTCTAGATAGGTCACCTGGTGGTTCAAATGACCCATCATTTTTTCAACATGGGCCTGTAGTCTATTATGGTTGAAAAACAGATTGCAAGAGTACAAGAAATTAAAGATGAGAAAGATAAAATTATAATTCCTATCATTACGTATGTTAATAATGGTCATTGATTATAATGAAAGAGAAATAATGATCGTTCTAATAAATTAGGTTTTTATGTGCTTATCAAACCCAGCAAAAATAACTGTATATCCGACCTACAACTTGGAATTAGGCAATCTTAGTATTATTATCATATACAAAAACAATGTTCCCGCTTAGCGCTTTTAGAGCGCCATCAAAAAAGGAGGAGGAGTCTAAATAGCTCCGTTTATATACATATATGCTTTCAAACAAAATAAATCTAGACATATAATAAAAACGTAACAATTCGCTGTCTGTACATGGAAGATATATGAGAAAAATATTATAGGAGGCCTTTCTTAACGCAATAGAATCCAAAACAATGATTTTTTGAATTTTTGTCTGTTTGTCTGTTTGTTTGTGCACGTTAATCTCAGAAACGGCTTATCTGGATGGAGCTTTCAATGATATATTATGGTAAGCGTAACTTAACATTAAGTCATTAATTCATGTTAATCGGTTGATAAATAAAAAAGTTATGGCAATTTAAAGAATCATGTTGAACTTGCTGAACGTTTGTTGGCGCGAGTGAGGCATTTTCAAAAGTGCTACCCAAAGTCACTTTTCTACGCGGGCGAAGTCGCTGGCACAGCTAGTTAACTAATATTAGTTTACCTATTTCCGTCATTCACTTTAACGCGTAATTAATTTTAAACCTTATATCAACGTACTAAAGAACCTGTCTGTATTTGACAAAGTTGTCGAATTGTAAATTGATTGATGTATTTACCAATTCATTTACACTTCAGCCCAAGCCCCCGGGGTTCAATCTTTGACACGTAGATGGATCGCAATCCTTTGCTAATGAAATGGGCGCGATTTAAAACTTCTTGACTCAATTGATTGATCCTTATTTTATTACTATAACCTTAAAAATGGGAGTTTATTTCCTTGTAGGTATATGTGATAATATTAAGTACCTAAAGTACCTACGTGCTTTAATGACGTAAAATGACAGAAAGCTATACATATGTACGTAATCCTCAAAAATTCGGTGCAAAAATAGCAAGCAATTATTTTGTTTGTATTATAGTGTGTGGTATTATTATATTATATTTAACTTTTTCTTAACGCCTTGTTTTGGTTGCCTGGAAGATATCGCTTCCTAGTGATGAGGCCGCCCTGAATTGTGTTTTTTTAATGTAGTCCTTTTCTGTATGTTTTTTGTCAATAAAGTGTTTTTTTATTCATTTATATTTAGGTTCCTCGACGTCAATTCACTTAAAATAATAAATATATTAATGTTTATTTTCATAACAAATAATATAAGGTTTCTAGTCATCAAGCTGACAACCATATTAATAGTAGATATCTTCATTTTATTTCTATAAAAATAACTTTCATAAAATCCTTTTAAACAATCAAAGCCCCGCCCACAGCGAAAGCTTCGAAATATTGAATGTAAACATAAAAGGCCTGACGTCACACGCTCTTTGACTACGCATAACTGCTTATTTGTAGCAATTACAAGTTGTCAAACGCAATGAAGTCACGCACGTCAGCCGGCTTTGTCACTCGGCTTTATTTCAGCCGGCTTCAGCTGAGCCAACGTGATTTTTAGTGTCAGGTTCTCGATATCCGAGTTGTGTATTGGTTTAACGGTTTCTTTTGCATTCTTTTTTTAAATTTATACAGAAATTGGGGTAATCCTGGTCACAATGATCCTGAATCCTGATGCTATGTATTGTATGTATGTATTTACAAAAGAATAGTATGAATGTGTAATTTATTCCGTTATCTAGTTAGCATAACACAAGCTTCGGCTTAGCTTGGAACTAGACGGCGCTGTGTATAAATGTCCTCAAAATATTCATTTATTTATTTTATAACAATACCTTTAAGAAATATACAACACAGCTGTATTGTACTAATTATACTAACATTTACACATAAAATAATTACATACATTACATAATTAATAGCACTCGTAAACAAAGTATTTCCTTCAAAAAATAACAAATGGTAGGTATTAATAAATCCTAAAACTAGGTTGAAAATAACGAAGCTTACAAATAAAGGAAATTAAAAAAGTAATTAACACATCCCTTACTTTCATACAAACATGTTTTTCACTTCCTACAGTCAGACAAGGTTTGAAAACAAGAGTTCCAAGGGCGGATTACGTATTCAAGGCCCAGGCTAGGTGTTAGGTTACCCGGCCAACATAATGCTAATAAATCTATCTTGACTTTGACAAATGAATGCGAGTTTCTAGGACTCGCGAGGAGCGGCGCAAGTGATGAGATGACGCGGGCTTATGGTGTCAGAATCTATACAATCTTTCTATAATCATACCTAGCTATGTTAAAAAAGTGTTAGTAAAAAATGTTGACTGTTGTTCACAATCAATGGTTTGTGTAAGCTGTTAGGAAATATAGATAATAAAAAATATGCTACGTATCTCCTGAGCGAATTATAATAATGCTAATAAAAATATTGACTGAAACTCGCATTAAAGTATCGGAATGTGGGTATTTACAAATATCACAAACAAATCTGAAATATAAATATCGGAATTTTTATGATTTAAGTTGTCGCCAAAATGATTTAATTGTCTTAAACAATATGAAATTATACAGTCATACGTGATACAAGAGACTTACATATATCCTATTATTTATAAATTAACTAAGCAATACAAAAATATAAAACAATTCTGCAGTAAAATTTTTGATTAACAAAAGACAAACAGCTCATAACTTGTAATCGTCCAAATGATAACAATCACAATAAAAAACGCGTGTTTATCTCGCTTCTGAATTTAAAACAGCCTGTCTAATTACCGTTAATCTTTTTAATACTCGAAAAGCCAAAAATAATTACAATGTTGCCTTTTTAAAAAATTCCCAGTGTTTTTAGGGGCCGCTCATACATTTTTAATGCGTGGGCTATTTAAAAATTATTTAGAGTCGTGGTATTTTACATTTTACAGCTACGCAACTATATAACCCTTCAATTTAGTTTTAAACGTATTAAGGTCAGTAAATGTTAAAAATGATAACGATTATTGCCATCCTTACTGGGAGGATGTTAACGATATTGCCGCACGAAAATTAGTTTTTCAATTATATTGGAACTTTTAATTCAAAAAACGATTTAAATTCTTGAGCTTATATTTATATTATGTAATATTCAAAGAATTTTATGCTATGATTTAAATTACAACAGATAGTAAATTCTACAACCGCCTAAATGTAGGCTGTGTAAGACAATGTTTCTATCTTAAACAAAATTGTAACTTTATTCGTATATTTTTCCTATAAAATAAAATATTAGCTTACCTATTTTATTTGGAAAAAAGTGAAAAGTTACGAGCATTGTAGTAAATAACCCAGGCCCTTCCGACCGTTTTTGGTCCTTCGAGCCGGCCAGAAATATTGAACTAGATTTATTAGCACTTGAGCAGTAAACCCTAACAAGGTCTAGATAGGCATCGGGATAAGGTTTAAGTATTTATTCTGTTATCTGATTTGGAATACACCGCTCTGATTTTTACTATAATTAAGCTAAACATTTGTTTAATATTTGTAATAACGTATTAAAAGTAAAAAATAAGGTTGTTTTGTACAAAAATTTAATGAAACTTTTAAAGGTCTTGGTAACGTATTGATTCGAATGTAACAATATTTTAGATTAATTTTACTTATAAACTTATTATAGGATTCATAATATATTTACATAATAATTACAGTGCTGTATTACATATAAAACTTTGAGCATTCTGATATTATGTACATGATATGTATTATAATAACGATAGATCGCAAATAAGAAAAAGAAGGACAAACAAACACAACTTACCGTAAAAATATTAATATACAGTTTTTGAATTACTAATACCGTACCGTATAACCGTTACTATATACTTATACCTAATAATAATAACATCGTTAAAAAACCGCACGACTTTCAAAACACCCCAATGAAATAGAGCAATAACTGGTCCGGCCAAAAATATCGAGGTATAAATACACCATAAACAAAACCCATAAAGTACAAAACGCAGTTAAAATTCCGCCATTTATTGGTCTAATAAAATTTTGTATCGCCACTTGTAAAACCGATATGAATCTGATATTTTCCATATTTTTGGGGCGGTATGATTTGTAAGATTTACGGTTCGTTAAAATAGGAAATGTTTTGATTTTGCAATCACGCATGCTGTGTTACTTTTGTTATAAAATCTAGCGATCAGCCCCTGTGTTGCACGTGCATATTATGCATGTATTATACACAAAAGCTTCCTCTTGAATCACTCTATTTCATAAAAAACTAAGAAAATGGTTGCGTAGTTTTAAAGGTTTATATGGCATACCTATAAAGAGACAAAAAAGGACTTTATACTATCTAAATGTAGCTCTAAAACTTTCACAGATACTATCCTATTGCTATAATAAATAGATAATAATTCCAAGACTACATAGAAAAGATGATGTGTATTTAGAACTCATCGAACCGATTTACCAAAAATTTGATCCCTCTACCCTAAAATAAGCCTCACTTCAATAACAAAAACAACTATACTGGAGTCCAAAACAACAAATTTCCTTTAAAACAAAATGTTCAAGAACACACGATAAAAAGCACGTAACACATTTAAACAATTTTATCAATTAACCGTAGTTTTAGCTCATTTGTTAGTGTTTACTCGTTAAGTGCCCGGCTTTGTTCGCTGCAAATACGCTTTTTCCAACTTAAAACGGTAATTGGTTTAAAGTTTAAAATTAACTCGTTTGGAAACGTACATGCTTCTTGATTAGTGATTACAATTTATATACGTCTATTTGAGGTTTGTTTGGTTCTAGTGTTTATGTTAGTAATAGAATGTTGTTATTATTTTCTTTGTTGCGATGAGTAATTGAAACAAAAATTTAAATATTTTTTTTTCAATAACTTATGAATCTATATAGTATATTTATAAACATATGTACTTAATTATTGTGAGTTAAATAATATAACATAAGAAAGAAAATTCGCACCCTAGAGTGAAATAACAAAAGGGTAAAATGGTTAAAATCTATGCTAATGAGGCCACTCAATTTAAAAAAAATACTAAGAAATGTAAACAAATCAATGTCATATTTTCTTTATTTCAAGTCTTGAAATTAAATGTGCATAAAAGAATAGTACATCCATAATTATGTGTTTCATTTATTCTTCCAACTTTAATATAATTTTGTATTTTAAAGTAAATATGATAAATGTCACAGTTGTCACATAAAGACGAGGTTGGTTAGCCGAATCCATTTGATATTTAAATTAATATTAAAACTAAAGTCAGCTGGTACCATTTTTCAAAGCGAGTACGCTAACAATCTTTCTTTGTCTCAGTTATCTGGCTTGCTACGAGCTAGTGATGAGACACTATCGATAAATTTAATTAATTATTATCGATGTTTAGGGTGATTCAAATTTTTGTTTTTTTTTTAAATAATTAAAAAGGTTTAGAATCAATGTAATATGGAAACGCAAAGATTATTTATGTGTCGTAAATGAATTAAGTCTTAAAATATTAACAATCTATTTACAAATAATAGTACAAATACTAAAAAAATAATTTAAAAAATTAAGAATTAGCAACATTAAAAGAGGCGGTAAAGAACCATGAAGGTAATTAATCAATTAACTTCATTTGAGACTAGATGGCGTTGTTTTAAGCATATGCAATTGTGTAGGTAAATAAAATAAATAAAAATATATATCAACTAGCTGTTGCCCGCGACTCCGTCCGCGTGGACTTTCATATAAATATGTTTCCTAAGTTTCCTACATGCCAAATTTCAAGCGTCTAATTTAAGCGCTTTAGATTTTTCATACAAAAGGATTTTCCCGCCAATTCCCGTTCCCGCGGGAATTTCGGGAATTCCTATCTTAGCGGATGCCTACGCCATATACGCCGTCCTGTGGTTTTGGGTGTGCGTTGATAGATCACTATGTCAGTCAGTCACCTTTGAATTATAAAGATAAAGATAAAACTCAAAAACAACATCCAAAATCGCATCAATAGTCATCCTTATCCACACGAAGCTTCTTTCAACCATGGCGGAGAAGAAAAGTTTCAAATTTATAAAAGTAAAAATTATTTTCCCATAACATCGCATCACTATATGAAGTCAGCTCGCAGTGTCACACCGTTGCCGGCGGGATCGCTTAGATTAAACTCTTTTTACATTACCTATTTCTAAAGAAAATTACGTGAATACACAAACATGACTTTAATTAATTTAAAAACTGCACGTACATGTTTCAACCTTTAGGTTTGCATATCTTGTATGCGTAGTGAATCTCTACAGAAAGACATTTCTTTCATGCTTTTCTTTCCTTTAATGAGGTAACTAAAGTAACCTAAGTTAAAGAATACTATTTGAGTACGAATCTGAAAATCATTTAGTATTTTTACAAATAGCGAAGTGCTTTATAATATTTTCTCAACTTACCAAAAAGGGCAACTATAGAAACAGTTACCACATTCATAAAAAAAAATAATTTTTGTATGTATTTAATGTGAACTAAAATTAAAAAGAGTTAAAATTTGTAAGCTTACGTTCTGAATCGATTTTAAACATTATTTTCCAATACAAAATAACATTATTTGAGTCGGTCTAAAATTATATTTATTAAAAAGAAACGAATAATATAAAATAACTAGCTGTTGCCCGCGACTCCGATCGCGTGGATTTTCATACAAACTTTCATCCCCTATTTTATCCCCTTGAGGGTAGAATTGATCTAAATTCTTTCTTAGCGGATGCCTACGTCATAAGATCTACCTGCATGGCAAATTTCAGCCCGATTCGTCCAGTGCTTAGGGCTGTGGGTTGATAGAACACTGTGTCAGTCAGTCACCTTTGAATTATATATATTTAGATTAATGTATGGTAAAGCATATAAGGAAGACGCTGGATGCAGGTTGCCTCCGACCGGTATGAGTGGAGGTCCAACGGGGAGGCCCATGTCCAGCAGTGGACGTCCTACGGCTGAGACGACGACAACGACGAAAGCATATAATATAGTTTAAAAGTAATTATTTCTTTAAACACGCAAATATCTCCCCACCAAAATATGTGCCTGGCAGATAGACACAAATGTATTATATCATTAACCGACTTCAATAAAGGGGTTTCTCAATGTTCTGTATGAGGTTTGCAACAGTTTTATGTAAAACTTTAGCCAAGTGAATCTATGAAATACAGTCAGAAATAACGTCCCTCTTTTACATGTATGACCGAAATAAATCACTATTACATAATCAGTATTTGGACGGTGTGTTGATAAACCTCAACCATATTTCACTAATAACACGTTTATCTCCCCACCTGGCTTCAAACGTAAACAGAAATAGAAATGTAATGGTGTAATAAAACTACTGACCTATAAAATTAAATACTTATTTACTTTAATGCAGGCCGCGACCTCAGTAAAGCGAGCCTCGAAAATAGCCCATGGATTTTGTAATTAATCGATTTGTATTCATATACTGTTGGGTTTATCTTCAGATATAGATTATGTAATTTTGAACAAGCTAATTACAGGAACTCCGTATTAGGTTTTTTATGAATGTTTATATTCGTACGTGTCCGTAGTAAGGGTACTTATAACTATTTAAAATCGTTAACAATATTTCACAGCATAGAAAGGGATTAACAATATATGAAACACGTATTAAAGCTCTTTTAAATCAGCTACGAATAGTCGGCGGATTCCGACTGGATTCGGAAGACGGAGGACTGGGAGCTTTGGTGCACCTTGGGAGAGGCCTACGTACGAGTATCAAAAGAATCAAAATCAGCCTATAGTTGTGTTTTGTATTTGCTCGGGATTATAAGGAAACACGCAGATTACTCATATCGCTTTAATGGCCGACAATCAACTGCACCCGAGTGATTGAAGGCTCACAAGTATGATCTACGGTCATATAACGCACATCCAAATACCCTACAAGTTGATAGGCTGATTTAGATTGACGAATAGTCATTTTTAACACACGGATTTGGATCATTCTATGTAATAAAAAAGCTTATGCAAATTCGTTCGATAGTTTTTAGATCCAAGCATGTCCTATAGGGGAGAGACGTAATGAAAAGTAATTAACAAAATATATTTTTGTAAATGCTATTGCTATGGCTATTGATTAACATACTATAAACATATAATAATTGATTTTCGTATTTATAAGAGAATCTTTGAAACCATGAATTTCAAAATCATTTTCGAAATTTAAAGGCTACATTTATAAATGTTGATTGAATGATTCATGGTTTCAAAGATTCTTGCGCTCTACAGACTCATAAGCTATATATATATTAGTTTATATTCCTCAATAATTTATAACATGCTTGGGAGACGAGTACTCTCTCGGCAGAATGACCGCATAAATGAGCCGATAATTGTTTAATTCACCATAGCATTGAGGTCAGATTCATTATTATTTTTATGCTTGCAATTATTGGCATATGTACAGTTTACAGAAGTTAATGAACACGTCAAATGATTTAAAGCTTAAAATTTATTAGTCATTATATTTCTTAATAAGCTCTAAATAAGATCTATTTATTGCTCTTGTTTGTCCTTATAATATAAAAATAAAATCCAAGTTGAAGGTAAGGTAAGGTAAAAGGCGGTAAAAATCGTGCACATTTATATTGTAAAAATACTATATGTAACTAATATCTATAACTAATAGGAGTTAAATATAATAACTAATCATTTTTGTAAATGAATTGAAAATGTAACGACCTTCAAGAATGAAGACTTATAAAGACATTTAACAAAGCATTTTACTGTGTTCAAGAGAACAGAAAGGTCAAAAAGAAAAGACTACATCAAATATAATTATATTTATCTAAACCTGTGTGTGGGAGATTCAGACGTAGACGAGACGAGACGAGACGAACAAACAGTTCAGTTAATTTTAACCAAATAAAAAAAAATAATACCGTGCATATACCTCACGCATACATAGTTAATCAAAATCTATATTGGTAGGTAACTTATAAACTAAGGAAAAAATGACTTGAGCATGGATAACATTATAATATCGATCTTTAGAAATATATATTTACAAATATTTATTTAAAACTAGCTGACCGTGCACACTTCGTTATGCATAATGATAATTATCCTTTTCGGTTTATTTATGTAGCCTATGACACTCAGCACTAATGTGGCTTTCTATTGGTGAAAGAATTTCTAAAATTGGTTCAGTAGATCACGAGATTACTTTTTCAGTGATTTCTAAGGGTTACTTTTTCCCCACACAAGATTATCTAATCACACTACACACTATTCTATGCCTTATTCTCTACCCCTTTTAAAGTTTTCAGTTTAGGATTCCTTTACTTCTTAATAATAAAATATTAGGCAAATATTCCAACGACAAATTTTACGGCAATCACTCTGATCGTATCAAACTTCAGCCGACTTAAATATCTAATAATAAAAGTGCCTTGTAGGCGCACGAGAAAGCCCATTACAGATACTTTATCAATAAAAATCCAATATATTTTGTGAGGTACCTACATAAAGTTTTACATAATGTTCTTGTTCATTTTTTGCCGTGACCTCTTTTTATGAGAATGGCACTCCAGGCAAGAGGGGTTTCGTTGACCCTCCGTGTCTTCTACGGAGATAATATCTTATAAGCCCTACTAACAATAAAGAGAAGAAACTGCTTGGACGAATTCATTATAACCCCTTAATGCTAATTACATTGCCATGGTTTCATTAAAAGGCCCTTATCGGAACTAAGTTTGAGTACCTGAAGTTAATATTATTATGAATTTTCTGATACTAAAATCTTGATTGTGTTGATATATGTTTTTATGCATGGATGTGGTATCTATTATTGTTGTTATTGAACCTTATTTATTAGCCGTAGAGTTCTACCGTAATGCATTTTTTTCAAATCGCAACCTTCTCATATTTTCTTGCCCTTTGCTTGCACTGCTTGGCTGCACGAATACAATATCACTGCAAATATATAATCTTAACATCAAAAGAGAATTCAGAACTCATAAGCACTTCTTATTGTACCTATATAATTCCTTGACTTTATTGACTTGACACGTCATACAGACGTCCTGTTCTAACACACTTAAAGATTATAGCCAACACGTGGTAAGTGCAAAATCTGTATTCCATTTCGTACTAGATACATCAAACAAGATGTTGCCCATTAGGCTGGTAACACGTGTAAACGAACGGACACATAAACTAACAATTACAGGTTGTTAAAGCTTATAAATGTCACTAGATGGCGCTGACATGAGTAAAATGATGTCCTGTTTAGGACGGCTTAGTTAACAATATATTAATTATTAAGGTAAACTCAGCCCAGATCCTGATAAGATAGTGACATTTAATAAAACAATATGCGTTAAATAATATAATATTATTTATTATTGTATACCTTGTTCTTTACGAAATAGAAATATTGTAGTTAAAGAAATTGTACTCTCCGATATTGAAGTTTAACATGTATACGTGTATTTCGTAGAACCGAGACAGTATTTGTTAGTAGGTAAAGTTAAATTTGTACTAGATGTTCAAAGGTATTATCAATACATTGTTTCATATTCCATATAAAAAGGAGTGTTTGAAATCAGGTACATAAAGGTAAAATTCATTTATTTTTAATTTTCATTTTTCACTCATTTAAGTTCAATTAATGCATTTTTCATATTGAAAAAGTGACAATGCAATTAGGCATAAAAAAGTAGGTATAAAAATGAATAGTTTCCAACTACACCTTTAGTAGGAGTTGTAGTGAAAACCTATTTTTAGAATATTTGGTTAACTAACATTTCTTTAAAATTATTTGGCTCCGTTAAAGTTGTCTTTCTAGAATCTGCTTTGTAGAATAACTTAGATCTAGTAGGAAGATAATAAGAAAATTCATATGCTTTGACTTATTTATGATAACTTTCTTTAACATTTACACAAATGCATTTAAATATAATAAATGCATCAATATTTCACATTGCTATCAAATAACAAATCTATTATGCATTAGAATTTAAAGCAAATCCACGTTTTGTTAAGTCAGGGTTTAAAATTGGATTGTATTTCTGTTTCCTCTATGAAAGTTGGGGAAACTCGCTAAATCATTGTACATTCATAAATAAAGGATTTGTCTAGATTTAACGGTGTTACAGAATGGGATTTAAAATTCAAATATTTGTTTTGTAAAAGCACCCCTCACATAGTCTATATTCCTATATAGGTATTGTACACCACCTCACCAAAATGACGGGCATTTTTTTTAGTAGGAAGGATATGTGACAGTAATAAGCTTTTGCTGTACTACTGATATTCAGGTTTCATTAATGAGGTACTAAAATTTCGTTCAGCGCTAAAGATTCGTGACGCGTACTATACACTATTTTAAGTACCATACTTCAAGGTATATATAATTATCGAAAACAATTCTGCTGTTATCGAGTTATGCACATACCGACACATTTTGCGATTTATTTTAATATTATAGATATGATAATAGATTTCATAATACATTAAAAACAAAAACGAGTGTTACCATAATCAATACACAATATATCCGTTAAAAACGGAACATTCAAAAGGTTTTTCATAGAACGTGACTTTCACTCCCATAAAATGCAATTTGCGTAACTGGCAACCCCAAGTCCGATAATTGGATAAAAAAATAAACACAAGCAGACAGCACCTAACACAATGAGTGGACCGTTGAAAATTTAATTCACTTCAAAGTTGCCAGCTTAATTCGTTTACGCATTCGGGAAATTAAATAGATGGGTAATTTGGCAACCCCATCAGGACGACCTAGGGTGTAAACTAGGGTCAAATTTATGGCAACATCCCTTAATTGATAT
>JADANM010005856.1:3646288-3658281 GCA_026213755.1 Eurema hecabe | reverse complement strand
GTTATCCTAACTATTTTAAGAGGCGCTAATAACCTGAACAGTACCTATACTTAAATTTAAGTACAACTTAAACCGGACCGATTTGACAGTTCGCCATACAATTATGTCAAAATTACGAGTCTTAAGGCGTGCTTAAATTTAATTTTCGTATGAGTATTTGGCCGTTGGTTTTTTAAAAGTCTCAGTTTTAAACTAATAAATGAAAGGTAAACAATATTACCTACATTAAAGAAACTCTTTCTAGATTCTATTTTAATCCTTGTCTAACTCCAGTCGGCCATGTTAGAAACGCATAATTTATTATTTATGTTAACATGATAGTTAAAAATTTACAGCGAGCTTTAACAGGATACTAAATATGAACAATAAAAACGCATATTACTGCATGTTATTATCTAATTACAGTATGTTATATGCGTTTTTATTTATCAAGGCATCATGCAATTTGTTATCATAACTATCTAATTCTATACTATATAAATACGAGTATCGAATTCCATAATGACTTGATTTATGAAATAGTACTTCATTTCATTTCAAGCCATTAATTCAGGATAGAAACATTACATATTTGAAATTTTTTATACATCAAATCTACGGTAACGCGGTCAATCTTCTCTTGTGTGCCTCTTGAAAAAGACCTCCCCCAGGTACCTCCACTAAATAGATGGCAAAACATGGTCCAGAGTGGCATGCCAAGAGGAGGAGTGGCGGTGGATGAAATAGTCCTAAAAAGTTTAGAATAATAACAATAATATAATAACCTGGTGACTGTATGGATTTTTATAACTCTTTCAAGCAAAATCTGCCCAATGAATTGCATTAAAAATAGTTTAGAACTAATCAGTGGTATGGCCAATCGGAACAAAAACTATGCAAGTAAAACCTCAAAATAAATTAAATGTTAGAGGGCAACAAGTTATCGTTAACTAAATGTATTATATATTACCAAGGCTTTAATTGCTATCTCACTCTAAGAAAGCTTTAAATTTTTTTTAATGCATACGAGAATCTATTTTTCTACGGAAATTTAATGTATTTACTCCCGTATATATCTAGTTAATATGAATAAGTATCGATGTATTTTCATTTCCCATCTATCTCGTTTTTATACAGTAACCACGAAGACTTACCTAAATATTTAACTAAATTTTCAAACTAATCATCTTTTGTTTTGGTTTTGTAAGACTTAAAGTAAGTCTTCAACTAGTAGGTAGTTACGTTGCGTTACGTACTGACATACAAGACTTCTCTACAATTACATCACAGTACGAAGAAATATGTAAATGCTTAACATTAATGCGCTAAAAATTATGGCTCACGTCCTATCTCATCTCATAATGAAATTACGACATGTTTTATTCATCCCGCAGACGGGCGACTTAGAACTTTCCATACAAAACACGACCGTCCGAAGTTTATTGAATAACTGATGACCTCAGTCCTTCGCTACGACAGAGTTGGAAAGTACTGTTGTCTAGTGCGAAGAGCCTGTACCTATGTATGGAGTTCGAAGATTCCAGAATTAGCAGTCTAGGGGGATATAAACGCATAAGTATATGTAAGGAGATGAATCATTCAGTTATATTCCTATGTGGTAAATTGTGGTGGTGGTTTATTAGTTTGGGAGTGTTTGCAAAAAATATGCGGATAATTAATTGATATAATTTGTTAAATGTACTATGGAATATGTACTAAATGTAATAATGTTTTAGGGTAAATCTTAGAGTAATTACTAATTCATATTCTTATAAATCTATTTTATTCAGGTATTTTTGTACTAATTTGTTCATTTTTTAGTGGACTTGGTGATTTTGATGATTCTCCTTCTAATTGAAAGTAAATGTTTCTAGTGTCATTCCATTCTAATTAAGTTTAGTTGTGACAAGTTTATTTTTAAAAAGATAGTTCACCAGTGAAAAAAAAATCGTTTCACATATATTTCAAAGCTTCTCTATAAAGTCGTATTCAAGACGAATCCATAAAAACCCTAAACAAACTATCGTATATCTATTGTACTATTAGTTGCATACACAAATAGAAGACTTGAAAAACTCCTTCCATTTTATAGGTCTCGCTATGGAGGCACCAGCTTAACTGCTCAATAATAAATCGAGTAATTCATATAAGTAATTTGAATTCAAATGAACTAGTTTTACGACGTTTTTGCTATGCATTGCAGCCGGGACGGTTAATTTCCAATTTAATGAAATCGTAAAAAGGGATTAGTCCGATTTTTATAGCGCGCAATGAAAAAATCGTTCATGATGGAATGTGGCAATTAATAGCAGCACTGTAGTTCACACAATGAGGGAGTAACGAGCTTTTTCATGATTCAAAGTAAATTCAATGTGTCTGAGTGGTCGTGATTAGGTAATCAATAGCTATATCCTCCTACCATATACAGGATATATGCATAAAGCCCGATATTCATTGGAATAATTATATTATTATTTTAGCTAGAAATCTAAATTTAATAAACTTAAAAATTCATAAATTTTATTATAGGGACTCAATTTTATAAATAAGGCCTAATAAAATGTGCTAATTGTTTGTCTATAATGAAATATTTTTGTTTTATTTTTTATAGGTTTACCCTAAATTAAGTTTTATTTATAAAACAATTATTAAACAAGAAATAAACAATTGTAAAATACGTGTATGTATTATATGTAATTATTATATCTAATTTAAACGTAACAATACAAAAAATATGAAAAATTTATAGCCGACTTTGAAAAGCGCGTCATATCAATGCGCCATATTTCATTCGCCCACAGATTAAATATTTCGTCAATAAAGCCTGTTTACGATATCGCCATAAAGTAAATTTTGTTGAACATATTTCATGTAAAAATACCTCGGATTATTCCGGACCCTTTCGAGGAATTTCTATTCAAATTCGAGAGAAATGCGTGAATGTATCATAATTTTATGTTACAATTATTTTCGTCAACAGCGTAAAATTATATTTAATTGACGTTGATGTTATTTTAATGGGGTGTAGGTTAAAATGCATATTTATATATTACCTACAAAAAAGAGACGATACAATGACTAAATATTATACTTCTGAAATGGAAATGCTTATCAGGGGTAATATTGAAATATACGTAAATAAATACAAGGTTAACGATATTTTTACAACATTTAAAATTACAAAATATCTTAACACTCAAACATTACATATAAGTAAGTAACGCGATAATATAAAAAAAATATATTATTATTCCGCCACATGACCATACTCCAAAATACAACATTACCAGTTTTATTTTAATTATGCTAATATACCTTCTTTTTTAGCTTAATATAATCAAATACATAAATACAACCCATTCCAGAGCTGTCAAGCTATACGTGTTCATGGGCGGCGATGACCACTTTCCATCAGGTGGCTCACCTGCTCGTTTGCCCTCTTGTTATAAAAAAGATACTCATATCACTCTCAATCAAAGCTATTGCTTCCTTTATATATATATTTATTAGCTTTATTTACTAGCTGTGCCGACGGGATTTCGTTCACATTGTCTACCCGCTGGCGCGCTTTGGGCAACTATAGTTACCCAATTTCACAGCTCTTGAGCGCTGCGGATAGCCACAGTTACCTGGGGCCTAGTATGGTAAAACATGAAATTATAGACTATTAATTTTAGTTTATGGTCACAAAATCAGTATTACATGATTCTAGAGGAACAACCTTATCTAATGACATCAATTATAGATGTATTTCGTCTATGTTCAGTTTTAGTTTGTCATTAAAAGCGAACCGTGTTTTTGTGCTGAGTGTGTGGTGTTTTTTTTGGACAAATATGCTGTAAGTTTTTTATATGAAACCTATTTTATATTTTGCGTTAGTAGTATAGATAATAGTTTTAACTTTATATAAAATTAATAGTTTTGATTATATTCGATCTAATAATAGAGATATTTGTTTATTTACCGACGCTAGTGAAAATTACCTTCGAGCATTTTTAAACGTAATTTTAACTAATAATTATGCCTCAATTTACCAGTATACAACTTAAAATAAGCAGAATGGTTCTTAAATAATAGAAAATAAACAATTTTAAGTCGAATAAACTCCTTAAATATATGTAATTTACGTTTATTAAAAAAAAGAATTATGTAAATCGGTTCAGCTGTTATATCACATTTTACGATTCATATAAGTGTGATATAATATTTAAACCACTACATACGATTCAACTAAATCTAAATTATAATATTTACCCAACACGGACATAAATCAGCTAGCCCGTTGTTGTAATGAAAACGACATCAATAACGGGGCATTAACATGCATACCTGTCATGTGACGTCGCATAGCTCACGGTAATTCAGTGGTCACATCGCATTCCGGGGGTAACAGACTACAGTAATTAGCTCGCGCGATCATTCCGCGGTTTCGCGTGCCAGCGCACAGGGGCGGAGTCGGATTTGATAACTAGTGCGTAGGGACATTAATTAAAATAACAAAAAATAATAATTAAGCATGTTTATTTCCAATACTAGAGACTAATAAAATCACTTTAAGCTCTATAACACCATTAAAAAAACGAAGTCAAAATAGGAGTTCTGTACTATATAAGAAAGGGCTCGCCTTATGGGTAACAACTATGTCCGTTCATGAACAGACACAAAGCTTTTGTGGTTGCGTTTTTTTCTGTTAAATAAAGGAACGATAAAGGAACGTCCTATTGATTGGTATATAATTTTTTAAGAGTTTATGTCGAGTACAAAATAGCTAAAGAATAATTTCCATATGAAATATAAGGAACAAAAATTAATTAAAATTACGTGAATCACCGCAAGTTAATCACGTTAAATCCGTCCCATGAAATCATTATAGAGCAGGGCTGCCACTTATAAAGGGTTTTCTAATTAATTTTAAATTTGCCTCAACTCGAAGTTTCGAGTTTATCCGGGAATAAATTGGATTACCAGTACGAATATGATTTAATCTCCTTTAATGTGACCCACAACCTTCCAATCACTCAAATAGGTGAAGCGAATGGTTTATTAATTGGTTAATTTAATTTAATATTTATTTTTCAGACTCGATCTAATCTAATTTCCCATTAGCTTACTATGTAAGCTACAGGAAAATAACCGTAACATAACCGGATAGACATGAAAACTAAACTAATTATGGTCAATTTTATTTTCTATATGTATGTGTAATAATGTATACTTAATTATAAATTTACTAAAATGTTATATTTTAATATAATTCTCAATTTCTTTAACAAATATTTCATTGTATTCGTGTTTTAAATTTTATATAATAAAGACGAGTTCTTATATAATTTTATAGGTCAAGAGCTCGAGACCTATTTTTCGACTAAACCTGGTCATGTTTCTGCATAAATGAGCCGCAACGACAAGTTAGTAAGTTCAAGTATTACTAAGTTAGAGGTCAACTTAATCCTCCACTGGCAAGATTTAAGCTTTTCTATTCCCTGCATTCCGTTATATGAATTGACTTGAAAAGAAGTTGTTATTTTTTAGATGCTCACGACCCGCTATATTTAAGTGGATTTTCCCGGAATAAAATGCAGTCTTTTAAAGAAAGCTTAATAGATATATTTAGTTTAAGCTATTTTCATGTTTATACTTTTCTGTAGCTCGCTATGGTTATTTTTACGTGTAATCGTAAGTAAATTAGCTAGAAATTTGTGCTTAAAGAACCTTTAAAGCAAACCAATTTAAAAATAAAATATGTTATATCATGCGAAATTAAAATCATTTTTTAATGCATCTCTAAGCTAAGTTGCTTCGAATAAGTATTCGTTAAATAAACACTTATGCTATAATTTAATCAATTGTGTAATATTCAATTTAAAATTATTATAACTTTTCTATACCACCCTACAGTTTATTTATTTTTTGTTAAATTATATGCAATAAAATTTTTATTTTTTTCATGAACACGAAGTCACGGAGCACAACCTAGTATGTTTAGTCCACCAATATATTAAAAACTGTTATCACGGTAATCCTATCTTCCCCGTGCACACTTGGGCACGTGCTGACGTGATATTTGTGTTTCGGCCGTCGACCCCTGGACTATCTCAGGTTTCTGTGAGTGATATGTTATATTGTCTTTGTATGTATATATATTAAGTGCACGTGAATGATATTACGTACTTAATAACTCAGTGATAGAGATATTTTTTTACTGTATACTTATAAAGGATAATTTTAAGTTATTACTTTCTAGGTATACTAAAATTTAACAAAAAAAATCTTGAGTCTCGTGAAATGAGTATGCTGAACTGATTCTACTCAAAAGGTAGTCTTATAAAATGTAAATCACTATTAGTGATAAGGCCGACAATTACGAGTACATGTGCATGTAAGCTTTTAATGTTTATATTTCTTTGTGTTTTATTGTACATGTAATGAAGAATAAATAAATAATAATATACATCGTGGCACTGCATTTCAATTTATAAAAAAGAACATAATATTAATTATCATTTTCAAATTACTATATTCAAAAAGCACTGTCGGTTATATTAAATAATTTTAACTTTAAAATAAATAAATATGATATAAGTAATTTCTTTATACAAAATACTTTTAAAACAAATCATTCTAATATACAAGATATACTCACACTAAGAGATCAATCAATGTTATAGCATTTTCTCATCAATCAATTGTACTTATAAGTTATTCGTAAGTTTTATAGAGAATATGAAACGCGTAAGTCTGTATTTGAATAACGTCTGACTGCTGTTATGAATGGTGGATCAGATTTATGTTGAAATGTTGTTCATCATAATATGAACTCTTAGAAACTATAACACTTTGTATTAAATAAGTCTAGATAGCTTACTGTCTTTATTAATATCGGATGTGTTAAGTATTATATTATTTTTAATATAATCTATTCAAATGGTCTATTTTTTTAAATCACCTTTCATTTCAAATTATTTATGTATTTTTATTAAAATGTACTTGTTGATAGTTGTCCATATTCCAGGCACTGAAAATCACCGTTGGAGCTGTTAATATTCAATTCGCTACTCTAACACATGCTAGGCGGCATTAAGTATTAAGCTGGTTCATCAAGAATCACATAAATAATATAAAAACACAATAAAAAATATAATTATTTGAAAAGGTAAATGCATCATACTAATATAAAAAAAGCTGAAGAGTTTGTTTGTTCGTTTGAACGCGCTAATCAACTACTGGTTCGAATGGAAAAAATATTTTTTTATCGAATAGACCATTAATGGAGGAAGGCTTTAGGTAACATAACATCACGCTGCGACTAATACTGCGAAGAAATAATGAAAAAAGAAATCGGGGACGAAGTCGCGAGCAACAGCTAGTCATTGATAACGAGAACAATAATGATAATAATAATAATTTATTTCCATAATAAGGTGATTTACAAAATGTTTTTACCAAGATAGTAAATACTGTTTTACAGGAGCCTGTTTCGTCCAATCATGACACATATATGGCACCGACACAATTCGTTCAGATAAACAATAGGTTAGGTTACATATAAAAATATAAAAAAATAAATTAAAAACCCAAAGTATAATATTTAAATATTTTTAAATGTATTTGAAATTCCGTAACGTATCGAAAACTTTTCAAATGAATTAAGCAAGTGGCTCACTGCAAACTAAAATATGAAGTCATCGCTAACAGTGAGCTATTAAGCGGTTAGCATGCAGAATGCGTGCTACGTGTAAATATCGTTACCACGTGTGAGTTGGAAGGATAAACCAGGTGTAGCAGGACAAGCTAAGCTTATTTAATGCTAGTAATAGTTTAGCTTGTAAAAGAAATAGTTTGAGTTACATTTTTAAAAGTGATTGATAATCACTTTTAAAAATGTAAATTAAATTTGTTCCGATTTTTTTTGTGTATATGCATATATAAAAAGGGGTACGAACGAGCAGGCAAGCCATCTAATGAAAAGTAGTCATCGATGTCTCTGGAGGGAATTCTTCTTCACATTATAGGTTGACAATTCATTCAGAACTCTACCAACTACCCATTCGCAGTGACGTACCTTTTGCTCATTTGCATGTAAAACCAGAAAAAAGTCAAATGCAGACATTATTCTTCATACCATACATCTTTTCAAAGTTCCTTATTATTATAGTCAAGACTTTTTAATTGATAATAGATCTAATAATATAATAAATAATCATACCTTCAAATTTTACTATTTGACGAAAATATTTATCTGCTTTTCTCTGTATATATCTATTGTTTTGGCAACGTCATACCGGTCGTCCATCGTCTGTTACGTTTTTCGCTTTGTTGGAAAGGTACCACTCAGTACGAAGTCAAAGTCAAAGTCAAAAGTATTTTTATTCAATTAGGCTACATAAAGTAACACTTTTGAATCGTCATTACAAACGAGCCAGCCCACTCCAGCTTAATAGCTTGACTCTACCACTCTATAGCAATACTAAGCCTTATAGTATTAAGCCATACCATATAATATATTAGTATATCAGTAACAGGTACACAAGCAGTGATTAAAATAATAAAGCTGTGACGTCACGACCCTGTCTCATTACCATGAGCTGTTTCTGTTAGCTTAAATAAGCGCTATTTACGAGTGTACCCTGGCCTTAATGAAATAATGCCCGCCTCTAAACGAAATCGCGATTTTGCAAATCTTTTTTCAGCTTCTGAGTTTAAGATTTTGTATAAATAGTTATATATTTCCTTTTTTATAAGAAACAAATTACCTATTAGTTAATACATTTGTTAACAAAAATAATGCGAAGGGTTTAAATAAGATCTCTTGATTAACAAAACTTGTAAAACCTTGATAAAGAATAATATACTCAATGTTATTTAAAATATTACTTTGGTTTTAAAAATATATTTTACATTCAATATTGTTCTGCAAAAAACAGACTTACAATTTCTTACATAAAAGCCTTAAAGGTATGTGCTTCTTCTATTTTAATTTTATAAATATTCCTATAAAATAGTTAAGAAAAACATTGGCCTTAAAAATCGATTAAATTAAACAGTTCAATGACCTTCCCCCTAAACTATCAGGTTTACGATTTGTGTACATTAATTTATGAAGGGCGACACATTAAGGGCTAATTTCGATGCTTTTCCTTTAGGAAAATTGGCCTTTTCAATGATTTATGGCCAATAAAGCCATGTACAACATAATTACAAAGAACGTGATATTGCGGTAAGCGAGGGTTTTAAATATAAATGAAATATTGTATTTAGAAATTTTTGTTAAGTGTTAAAATGCTTTAGAAAGGCTATTGTGACCCTTTTGCTATTCGAAGCACAAACAATGGGCAGACATTTTTATATGTTTGTACCTTGTATAGAGCCTAGTTAGGGGGAAAATTATTTAAAAATAAACCTAAATAGATACTGCTTATCATTTACCTTACACGAACACATAATGCTTATAGAGTATAAAGTAATAAAATAAATAAATTAATTAATCGTATGTCACTTTAACGGTAACTACAGAAACATCATATGTATTGGCAAATCAAGGTACTGAATTTTATAAAAACACATTTTTAATAGGTAGATGTAGAAAATGTTTTTCTTAAGCATATTAAAGATTTTTTTTAACAATTCCATTACTATCAATGTCAATAATCGTAACAAATACAAACAAAAAATAATAGGCAAAGAAAATAATTTTCGTTTCTACAACAAACGAGAAATGTTTTCAAGCACTTAATCAAAGGAAACTGGGAATCTTTTTAGCGAATTGTTTCAATAACAATTTACTTTACTTCGAAGTGAAGGCTATTTTCTACAATTTTCTAGTCAGCCTGCTAGTCTAAGAGTCAGTGAATAATTTGCGAATAGTCAAAATCAAATTTAACCTTAGGCTACAAGTAGGGACATTTTTTAATCGTGTAATTTTTTCATATATAAATATTATTAATAATCAAAAAAATTATCGTTTAAAAATTACATTAAAAATACAGCATATGAAGGAAGAATATAGAACTATAAAAATTCATATAAAAGAAATTATTTTATGTCCTTATTTTTTAATTTATTTATTTTTTTATTTCCTTTTAAGATTATTAACGGCTTCGGATTCAAGATCAAATCTATCTCTTTATAGAAACGTCGAGAAAATTTGCGCAGTCGAATGAAAGTTTAATAAACCGTATCAAGTCTCAAAAATTTATCTCTTATTTAAATAATATAAGATACTGATTTTTTTTTATTTAAAAATAAAAGAGCGTAATTTTATTCAGGAAAGTTCAGCTCTCGCCCACAGGTCACGCTTCAACAAACACTAGACTTTTATCATTGAATCTAGGTCACAAGAATTTCTTGAAGAGAGCAAACACTAGCATAGAAATTGTTATATACTGATCCCATGTGTTCGAATGGAACTTTAAAATTTATAGAAAAAACTAATGTCCTGCTTCGGCTTCGTATGCATACATAATGAATATCTATTAAAAAAATCCTATTAAAAAATAGTTTTACAGACAGACCATGGAAAGCGACTTTTTTTATACTATGTAGTGATTTAACATTTATAACCTCGGTATGTATCACTTTAGATTACTTGGCAGTAGGAGACAGCCCCTTAGTCTAAGAGTCTCGACGACAAAATATTATAGACCTCTTAATTATTAATTTTATTGGCTGAGGCGACCTTACCGTTACTAGAAACCTCAGCCAATAAAATAAATAATTAAGAGTTCTATAATGGTATGTCTGGTTAGAGACTGTAAGAAAAAAAAATACCCGAATCAGTAATGTGGGGCTACCCGAATACCCGAATCGGTAATTGTTTCGGAGGAGTTTGAAAAACTTGATTATTGACAGTTTCTTCTGAGGCTCAGGTTACTAGCATTTCTCCCATTGGATATCCTTTAAGGATTCCTCGCGTCTTGTAAAGTCCTTAACATAAAAAACAAAACGACGTACAACAGTTTCTTACAAAATATTTTCGCATTTTGTAAGTTAGTCGGAATCCTAAGTTCCCAGCACTTGGTGAGCGCTACGTGCTCCGACTCAAATGCAACTAACACAAGTTAGTTCAAGTCGCGACTTAACCTTACATTATGTGTTAACGACCAGCTGCTAAATGTATCCCGTTTATCTTACTACGTGATGTATGCAACATACTGTAGGTAATTACCGAAATATATGTATATTTATTTACCTACTAGCTGACCCGGTAAACTTCGTATCGCCCTATAATCATGAAATATCAAAAAAGTGAAATCCTAATATTTTCTTACATAAGAACCTTCTCCTAATAATAACAAATACAACAGAATATATCAGCCAAAGCGATCAAGCCGTTCTCATGTTATGTCGTGACAACGGAAAACGGGTTTCATTTTTATATACATAGATTATGAGGTATTATTTGTCACAAAAGATAAAAATAATAAAAGTAAAATCATCTAATTATATGCCTTAATATAAATTTTAACTATAAGAATATTTAATAATTAAGTATGCAAACTTTATTCCTGTTATACAAACTGAAAGCTTTTTAGTAATATGTTAAAAACAATAAAAACGGTTTTAGATTTTTTTAAAGCGATTGTTTTAATCCGACAAGTTAATAATCGAAACCATAATGTCTATAGCCTACCTCATCGGCGTCATTATTCTGAATCTTTTTACAATTCATTCATTAAAATGTAGACAGCAAATTACGCGGTGCTATGGAACATAATTCCTTTAAATTTCTGTCGGTTAAAAACAATTTACAACAATTTAAGTACCTGCAATCGCAACTTGAAACAGCCAAAAATTTCTGCGGCGTATAACTTCAGTTTTATCGACTAACATAATAATTATTGTCTAATTCTCCACGAATTAATCAAAGCTGGTCTAAGACAGATATTCCGGGCGTTCCCTAATCGCTAGATATACATCGGATCTCAATACAATAATTAAAACGAGTACAATTCTTAATGACGTCGGCAAAAACTTTGTTACGTGCCGACAAAAACGTTGACGCCTGCCATTGAGAA
>JADANM010005856.1:3602168-3630642 GCA_026213755.1 Eurema hecabe | reverse complement strand
TTTTGACGGTCCACTTGACGTCACAGTGACGTCTGTAATTACGCGCGCTTCCGCCTGGCGGCGCTAGTTAGCACTTCAAATGTCATCGAAAGAATTGGCGGGAAACAATTGTGACGTATCGGAGTTCCTTCGTATTTGTTTCATTTTTGTTATATAAGGTTTCGTTTCTCCTTATAAATTTTAATATGCCTAGTCAGGTGAAACTAATGATATGGCCTAAAAACTTCAGTAAATTAAATCATATGAATCATAATATTACAATATTGTCCCTTAAATTCTCTGATGCCTGCAGCCATAAAAAATCCATTTACAAAAGCGTTCTTAAAAGGTGAAAATGTCGATTTGGCTTTCCGAGATTTTAATTTACAGCAAGACTACACCTAAGTGAAACTGGTGAAACGACAAACACAATATATAATTTACATACAAACGCCGAAGCGCCCAGCCCAAATCCAGGGATTAACATCAAAGGCCCACCGCAATTCTGAAAATGCGTTTTTATAGAAATATCCTCTTTGATGAAGATTTTGTCGTGAAATGCGAACTGAAATTGTCGAGTTTAGCCGATTATATTCTATCTTGTTTCGTGGGTTAGAATCTTTGGAACTTTATTGGATCCCGCAAGAGTTGAGACCTCCAAATTAAAGAATTGTCGAAACCGTTTTGGTATTGGAAGCTTGAAATGTAATATGGTTTCGTGATTTTATTTCCGTAAAGATTTTTTTCTTTTATCTAATTACGTAAACGAGGTGGAGGGTTACCTTATGGTAAGCGACCACCTCTGACCAAATGGCAAATATGTACCAACTACTAAACTTCAAGAAAAATTATTTATAATATCTTTAACTAGATGACATAACTTGAAACTGATTGCAGTTAAAGATAATTAAATTAAAGATATTAAATATAGCACTTCAATACTAAATCTAAAAATCAAATAAAAACCCTCTTTCTATCTTATAACGTAAAAAGAATTCAGCAATACGATTACAATAAATCACTAAAGCTTATAAGTGTATTTATAAAAGTATTCCAGTTAAATGTACGTCCATATGCTGAAAAATCGCTTACACAGATAAAAATTAAAACATGATTTATGTACGTATCTCATTCGATTACTCAGATAGAATTGGATGAACGTAAATATTCCCCGCATATTTTATTCGGAGTTATTGTTAATCCAATAATTCTTCCATTAAACAAACCCGATGTGGAAATAAAATATCTGATTGACACGTGGAAGGTGCGCGATGAAATAAAAGATTCATTCGTTTGTTAAGTAATTAGTGTAATCCTATTTGTAGACTGGACGAGAGAGAAGTGGGACTTAGCAGTTAGCAAATATTAGTTTTATTACGTATTTTCTTGGAAGATTTGATATACAAGATTAACTGTTTTGTTCTCAATAAACCAAAACTAAAGACAAAAACAATGGGTGTTAGCATCCTTGTAAAATTATTTTGTACTTTCTTCTTGTAGATGGATTTGAGAGTCAAATTCCAAATTTCTTCGTCCAGCATTTTTGAGGTATTTTTCTTTGGCTAGTTTAGTTAAATAGCTATACAATATAGTTATAGATACATGCTTCTGATCCAGTCAAATGAAATTGTTCTCTTTATCTGACCCTGAACAAGGTAGATCCACTTGTTACTTTAATATGGTGAAGTGGTTTAAACGCTATGAACTGGACAAAGGGTTATAGAAATAGACCACTTTGCGTTTCCATTTCGGTTAATCCGTTGCAGGTATGCAAACTGCAAAACGATCCATTTGAGTACCAACATTGGCCGTTTTGACGTGTCTAGAATTAATTGGTACAAACACACGCGCAAATATCGCTTTTTTATATTGGTTTAACTTGGATAAACTTCAATGTATTGTATACCAGAATAGTCATTAAGCATTGCTAGTTTATTGTATAGAACTTCCTTGAGTTACTCCCGGAGTAGCTTTTTTATGGTTTAAAACAATAACCAGCTTATCGAATTAAACTCAAACAATAAGAAAAATCTCATCATAAATATACTAAAATTACGCATTATTTTCATTAAGCTAATTTCTTGAAATTCGCTGAAGAGGCACTTAAGATTTTAAATATAAATTGCCAAAATTCGTTACAACACATTGGCCGCCATCTTGTCTAATATAAGTTTATTAAATGCGTAATTTTGAACGACTCTTGAGTTCATTTCCCGTAACTGAGGCAGGTGCAATCGATGTTTCGAGTGTTATTTTAATTAAATTAAAATGACTTTACGTATAAATAAATACATTTTATATGAAGTGTTTTAAAATTAAATTTTATGGGGCTATGAAGTTGATAATAATGATGTTTTGGTTCATAACAAAATACATGTGTTTCGATAAGTTAAGAAATTTTAATATATTAAATATTGTTGAGGGATGTTTTCGTAAAAATGTGTTGTAGGTACATTTGGACCCAACTTTAAGCACTGCTTAAGACAGGTTTTACTAAAGGGTCACCCGGTCAAATGACAGTTATTTTAAATTTATCAGATAAGCGATATCAATTTGATAACGTAGCATTTATTACGTGACGTACCTAGATGACATTGAACTTGCAATATAATCTGTAACAAGTTAAATAAGTAGCTTAACTCTTGCATAATATGATAACTTTTATACTGTCTATGAAACACCGCAAAAAACAATTCCGTTATTCCCCATCTTCAAAACTCACAACTGTAATTGTAGCAAAAGAATCTCTGACATAAGAATATTATAACTAAGTACTTAATCCAGATTTATTCACAACATTACAAAATCTTGTTGTGTGGATGGGCCCATTGCTTTATTTAGCCCGCATCCTGTAAACGTTGCGATATTCTATATTATTAGCTGTTTATCTGCGAGCACATCAAGGTACGTCCAATAAGAAACGAAATCCAAACCAACCCATACGCTGTAAATTCGATTATAGACGGAATAGCAAACGCTAAGTCGCAGAGCTTTCGCCGTTGAATAGTCAGCGTAGGCAGGAGACAAAGACCTCACAACTTGCTCCGACACTTACCGCGACTACGTAGGTTTTTATTATCTTTATCTCCTTACCAACGATGCTGTTCAATCACAGATCCCGAGGGCCGACGCACTCAACATAACACGTGCATTACTCACAAAATATTTTCATAAAAGCGAACGAAACGCACCCGAGCGACCGCACCCCGCGCCCCGCGCCCCCTCCCCCTCGCCCGCGCCTCGCAAAACCAGTTCAGTTCGTTCCCGGTCGCCGCGAGCGTCGGTAGTTCGTTAGCCGTGCCGCCGTCGCGTCCTTACGAATACCATACAAAACCCAAACCAGTGTTGTGGATTTAGTGTTCCTGTGAGATTGTGCCATTTCACATTGTGATGTTTTGTGTTATACGATCGTTATAGTGTTGGATTTCTCTTAAAGTGTGGGACGGGTTCCGCCTGCCGCGGCCAGACGCCTTTTCTCCGATCTCGGGATATCATTAAGGTAAGGTGCCTATTTATTGTTACACCGGCTCATTGTTGTAGGAATTCTTTGGAGCATGGTGTAGTTAAATCGATAGTTTGGATTGGGTTCGTGAGCGGTTCGCGTAATGCGTTCCTGTTGAGAGTTGAGTCGCGGCTTGTTGGGATTTGCATTGTAGATGCGCGCAGTGATAGTCAGTCGTAAACAGTCAGAATGCAGCGCTGAGCGCTAACTCGGGTCTCCCGTCTCGGGAACCCAATGCCTAGCGCTAAGTGGGCGACTTTAATTAGCTTACTAACGGCACTTGGAAACAAGATGAACCGATACTATTTATATTTATATAGATATTTTATTGTACCTTAAAAATAAAAAGTCATGTTTACTCAAATTATAGTGCTTCGTGTTAAGGGCAATGCCACCTGCGTTTTTACATGTGTATACTTGTTGTACATTCAACTTATTGAATTTATGTAAAGCTAAGCCGATTAAGCTTTTCCGTTTAATAGTGATACGTGATGTATGAATTAATTTACATTTTACTGTTTGTAGTTTAAATATCGTTCAATAACTACGATCAAGGTACCTATTTAAAATGCAAGGGGTATCTACCTTCGTAGGTATTTGAACATGCGTTCAGTCGGTTTAAAGCGTATATTAAAAAGTAAATATTTTTGTATGATTTTAGTATGAAAATATAACTTTACATCTGTAAGTTAATGAAATATCTTGAATAATATATTACAACTAAAGTAAGTACTGTAAGTCTGCTAATATTAGGGATATTTAAAATAAGACCTTGCATTGTTTTTGACATATTTTTTGTTATGTTTAAGCTTAGAATACAAATTGAAAATAACAGAAATTGAAACTTCGAATTACTCTTATATCAACATGTTTCTAAAGTAACCGGATTAAATCCTACCTCCTTTTACAAAATCCGTTAAAAAGAAAAATTGTTTGAACGAATCCTATAATAGTATAAGTGGCCAGTGTTCCCCACCTAATTAAAAGCAAGATACTAGATCGCTTCCACGATAGATGGCGGTACTCTACGAAAACAAAGAGCTTTCATTAATTCGGAGGCACTAACAATTTGAATCGAAGCTTGCTAATTAAACAAGACATAATAGATCGCTTTGTTAACCCGATTTCAACAACAGTAATCAGTAACGGTACGAAATTTGGATTTTATTGCCGCCAATCTACGAAGTACGACGCCATGGCTTGGAATAGATGCTAACAATGATAACTATTGTTGTTACTTGCAAATAACCTTTAAGTTGTGCTTGCCCAAATATTGTGTATTACTTAAATATTATTATATATTGTTCGAAACATATTTCCATAATTAAAAATGTATCCAGCTAAATAAATTTTTTAGACGCTCGACTTTTAAATATAATTATATAAAATGTATAATTAAATATGAGAAAGGCACCTATATATTGATCAGAAATACCTAAACTTAATGACATTTAACGGTCATATAATTTTATGTAGATTTTATTACAGTTGCAATCGTTATCAATATAGATAGCTTATTAGTGATCTTGACAGCTGTCACGGTCATCTTGTCACTATCAGGGGATTATGTAATTCATTTTAAGATGTTTCGCTAATTTCTTCTGCTAATATTCAAGTGTTTTTGTAAAGAACATACGCGAGCTTTATTTAATCAGAAATAAGGTAGATAGATTCTGTAAAGTCTAACGTGTGATATGGAAGTTTTAAAGAGATATTTTTCCATCGCTAAAAATAAAGTTGACAATTATTGTACTATGGTTAAAACTCAAGTAAAATAAATCTGATGGCGGTTTTAAAAATCCTTCGTAGACTTCTCCAAAATATTTTAGGACCTTTTTAGGTCATATCTAACGGCCAAATACTCATACGCAAATTAAATTTAAGCACGCCTTAAGACTCGTAATTTTAACAGAATTGTATGGCGAACTGTCAGATTGGACCGGTTTAAGTTGTACTTAATTTTAAGTTGCGTTTCAGTATTCCGGCATAAGGGTCTTAAATTTAAGTAAGTAAAAGCGTTTTCTTCGCAGTTTTTTTTATATTTACCACATAGACACACTACCATAGACATAAGAGCTAAAACATGTTATCGCGATGTGCCGTAGCTTGCTTAAGGTCTCACCTGCGTTGCTTAAGTTTCTGATTATTTTGTCACTGTTTCTGACCTATCAATCCTGTTCAGATATAAGTTAATAGTAAAACCTTTCAACTGCTTTTTTATAATTAGTTTTCTCTATAGTAATAAAGAAAACACGTGTCACAGATTATATCTAAGCTGACTTTATGAAAAGGGTGACATTACAATGTCGTCTGATAGGCGAAGTACGAGGGTATTAATTAAAGAAATGAAATATAGAATTTGATTCTGTCAAATTGTATTTTTTTACTTATAAAATTAATTACGCAACAGGTAATAATAACCCTTTTTAACAATACTTAGTTATCTGTAGCCACGACAAACTGAAAACTTCTTAGGCAACTATTTTTTTTAAATAATAAGAAGTTCTTTATGAAGTTATTTTCTACAACAATACAAGTTTTAAGATTTACCTATGCCTTGCTTCTTCTTGCAACGGAACTAGAATTCCACCTACCAAGTCTGAATGATATATTTTTTTCTTCAAGTTAGCACATTCAATAAAGAAAGTAAAAGCAGCTGCAGAATATAGATAACAATTTATAAATTGCCCAAAAATAACGACATTTATACGCTCATTCCATATGCACGTTCGAAGTTTAAACTTTGCACGTGTCGTAGGTTTCCGAACGCGGCCCCAGGCATTAATTTGCCGCGTAAAAAATCTCGAAAGCGTCCGGAAATGCGTGTTTCATTGGCAGTCGAACAGATGTCGACATATGTCGCACTCCAGAGCGTTGCATAGCCGTGGGTTAATTGACTAGGTAAAATAAAATTGTGGTTGCATCAATGTCGTGCAACGCCCCTACGATTGATGTATTGCGCTGTCGCATTCTTTTGCTCGGGGCGTTCGAAATTTGAAAATTTATGCGTTTTAATTTTAGATTTTTCTTTATTATTTTAGACTGTGAATGGTGACAGTTGTAGAATTATTCTTGTTGGATTTAAAAAATATGTTTTACGTACCACTTACCAGTCTTATCTATAGTTGCTTTTTGTTTAGTGTATGTTGCCAGCATTTTATATTTGAGTTGCAACTGACTAATTAAATCAATTTTAAACAACCATTTTTCTCACCATATAAATTAATCTTAATGCACTTAATATTATGCAAAAGCAATTATTTACACTTAATAACGTCTTATCACATTTATACCTAAAGGAAGGTAAAAACTGCTATACGTGCTTATTGTAATCTTAACTATTATTGTTTTATTTTGAAATGCGATTTATTTTTTATATAAATACGTAGGCAATAAGTAGGCATTTATGTGGTTTTTATCGATTTTTATGACTGTTATGCACATTATATAGAAGTAGTATCTAGATATAATAATAAACTATAATGATTTCTTTTATCAATAGATAAATTTTTATATATGAGAATTTTCTCATTAACTGAAATATTATATATAAAACCACGGGTAGCCACTAGTATAACATTATCTATATGTATACATATAATAAAAACGTAACGAGTCCCTGTCTGTACATGGAAGATACATGAGAAAAAATATTACAGGAGACCTTTATTAACGCAATAGAACCCAATACAATGATTTTTGGAATTTTTGTCTGTTTGTCTGTTTGTTTGTGCACGCTTATCTCAGAAACGGCTTATCCTATCCAGATGGATTTTCAATGATATATTGTGGTAAGCTTAACTTCACATTTAGTCTTTAATTCATGTCAATCGGTTGAAAAATAAAAAAAGTTATGGCAATTTAAAGAATCACGTTGACCTTGCTGAACGTTTGTTGGTGCGGGTAAGGCATTTTAAAACATGCTGCCCAAAGTCACTTTTCTACGCGGGCGAAGTCGCGGGCACAGCTAGTCTTACATAATAAACGCATCGTTGTCATAACAAATGTCTTAACAATATTAAATCTCACATCCAAAGATAGAATACACGATTGGTACTCATTCATATCCCGACACAAATAAATGTTGCCAGTGTCACAGATAACGTTATCTGATGTAAGGATTTAAATGAACACGCAGTGTTGCTATTCGTTATATTGACGTGTTCCTGGCAACCCTTCAAGATTCGTTCTTTTTTAATGTCATTCTATTTATTATCTGCTAACTGGTTGCTGGTTTAATTTTAATATTTATTTGTATGTAGTCAATATTTTTTTATTTTAATTTAATAAAGCAAGACTGAGTCAGTAACCACTAGTTATAAGACAATAACGGTTGTAACCGTAATGTTTTTGAATTGTTATTTAAATATATGAAAATGATAAAAAAAGATCGTCTTAGTTACTAATTATAAATCGAAAACGTATGTACGTATGGTCCTAGCTTATCTAGTAGCTTTTATAAAAACGCCTATTCCTCCCCCTTTTTTTTTATAGAGGGAAATGCTTTTATGCATACCCGCCGCGTGGCTGATGGTGAGGTGCGGCGGGTTATGTGGGACTCGCCTGGCGATTGGAAGCGTTAGCGCGCTAGTCGCGCCGAACGGCCAGGAATACCCACTAAAACCCTCTGCCACTCTTGGCCCTTGTGTCGGAGTGGGGGGTCACTGTTGGCATTACCGCCTACTCCCCCGACAGGCCGGCCCTTTCGGGCTACACATTTGAATTCCTCCCCTACCTCTTTTAAACAAAATCTCCTTAAAAAGTGCTTTCTATATAAAAACAGTCTTAAAGACGTACAATTATTTAAAAGATTCTAAACTAGTTACTTAAAGGTTCGTGGCTATTCTACTCCACTTAATATTATAGTTACTTAGACTGTATTACAAATCGAAATTGTCCCTCACATATACGTATAAACGCTAAACAAAAAAATACTATTGTTATATCTGGGAACACAAAACCAGCTACTGTCAGCAATTACGTACAGAATTGCCTGTCAGACGAGCAACTTATCTCAATGGTATTTAACAGTAAAAAATACTGGATCATCTCGTACCGTTACTTTATGAATTCTGACCATAGATAACGCTTGGTCTACTTAAAAGCCATAGTTATTTTTTTTAATAACATAACGCTCCGTTGCGTTGTATTCGGGTTTAATTACGTCACAACCTATGTTTAGGAATAATAAAATAGTGTGATGAATGCGTAAGTGTTGTTCATGAGAATGTTAAGGAGGAGGAGGAATATTTTTTTTAATTTGTTGATTTAAAGTTTAGCTTGCTGCAAAGAGACCGAGAAAAGCTCATTTTTTTATTTAGCTACATGTTTATAAAAATGCCTTGAATTACTACGTGTAAGGTAGGTAATGTTCAACATTTGACAGATAAAAAAATAAAATTCATAATCATAGACAACCTATTTTCAACATATCTACTCTGTTATTTCGCATGATGCAAGCCAGTGACATCACCTAATAAAAAATAAACCAATTTTTATGGCGGGAAATTGAACGTCAAACTAACTTGCCGAAGACATTATTATTCATGGAGTCCCTCCAATAAACGTTGAAAACTATTTACGTTACAAAACACGAAAGCTATGATGTAAGCTATAGATTCATTGTCTATGGTTAAATATACGTATAATCTTTAATTCGTATTATATTTTATGTATTCTTACCTATATTTAGTTTTGTTGTTACTTACCAATGTCGTATTTAATTATTTAACTTTAACATAGATTACACGCCTATCATAGGAATCGATGTAACTGTTTTTGACTTATTTTTGGAAGACTTATTTTGCGTCTTACGGCTACAATATAGAAACGTCATATACCTAGAATTAAGGCATGTTAAAGTTTATTTTATAACTACTGTAATAATCTATTTATATAATTGATTTGATAGACTATATTTTGAGTTTAATAGTTATGTAACTTAAAAGTTAAAATTCCAACACAAGTATCAGTAACACGGCAAATGCGTAATTTGATTCAATTATACGTACACATGGCAATGTATTTAAATGTAAGGATTGAAGGCTGATTACTGCCGGCATTAATACCCGTTTAACACTAACTGGTCGTCACTCAAGCACATGGCAACTTTAAACGGTGTAATTTGTCGAAATCTCGCCCGTACTTTTATTTTTATCCAAAAAGTTCTGTAGGATACACTTTTTAGGTATATGGTAATACTAGCAAAATTTTTTAACGATGTTTTTTATACTTAGAATATGAGATGCGTTTTTGTATCATAATAAATATGGTAATTTCTGAATGTGTCAAATTTAATATATTTTTCAAAATATAAACTAATAATCAGTATAACATATTATATATAGTCTTTACTATCTTGGGGGCCTGGGTTTTTTTTTTGTAAATCACGTTATTATCGAAATTAATTATTATTATTAATATTTGTGAATCTACCACCTATTTTGTAACAATAACATTACAGAACAATATCTATAATTTATAATTTTACATAGATTTATACACTGTATGTCTTTATAATAATTGTTTGATATCCACATAAAGTTCCACAAGGGAACGCCCGAAGCAACACGATTATAAGAAAGCTATTTTATTGCCGGTTCCCGTACAGTTTTGGATGCCGTTAGGATCCCAGGTTTATTGTAAATCGAAAATGTAGGAAGCTATCAGGATGTATAGTAACTAGGAATCCATTTTCTTGGTAATATAAGCCTGTGTTACATGAATTCGCAATCAATTTCGTGTTTGTATTTCATATTTGAAGGTAGAATTACTTGTAGCTATAACTCACTGTTGATCGAGGAAATAATGTCTGAAATAGAAGACGAAATATGATCTTTTTATGGACGAGATCTACATTAGTAGGACCTATATTCCTATATATAAAGGTGCCATGATCTGGACGTCTCTACCCTGGCCCTTTAAAAAGTAATAAAATATAAGTGAATTAACTTGCCCTTGGGTGAAAAGGCTTATCAATGGGTTAATTATCATTATTTAACATTTTCATTAAGAAACTCCAACTTTTTTCCTTGGCCGTATCTTCTAAGGGCTCGAAACCTCTTATCGTAGAACTACCCATATACCTCTAGCAATACAAACAATAATATAGTAGCGAATTGAATTTACTGCTTTAAATAAAAATTCTCTCTTATATAAAAGGCTGAGCGCTAAAAGTGTTTCGATGTAAAAGTGTGTTTATAATCAACGCCAGTATAAAGAACTATCGACTTCGAATAAAGATGAATTAGATGAAAGTTGTAACAAAAGCCGGGTGCGTAAAACCCAGATGAGCGATCGATCTACCTAACGCTTTACGAGGTTCTTACCAAAATTTTATACCCAGCGTTCGATGTTGCGAACGGTAAAACTTGCAATATATTGCCCGTTTTCTTTGCCAACGTTGTCCGGATTTGCGTGTGAAACGAGTAATGTATCAGTGCCAGCGATAGGGTCGTTAAATTCAGGCAATCGGCTGACTGCCATCTTGTTGCCAGGCTTTTACGAGTTTCGTATGTCTCCGAAATCGGCTTGAAGGTTATTTCCGCAAATTCATTGCAGAAGTCGCTCGCTCATCAAAATTTTGGAAGCTACGCGCCATTCAGTTAAATTGCTCCGAAGCTCTTGAAAACAAACAAGCTTTATGACGCTTGGTATTAAAACAATTTTATTGTTAACTAGATTGCTTTCCCGCGCCTTTGTCTTCCAGTCTTGCTCGATGCTATTCCTGTGAGAAATACTAATACTTACACCCTATAATGCAGAATTTTCAAGGAATACAAACTATTCTCTTCGTAATTTATAGCTTTATTGCGGTGGAGTACCGTAGTAAGTACCTACCTAACGGACGAGATACCATCTTAAGATAAAATTGTAACAATTTCGTTTAATAAAAAAATACATTTCACTATTAAATTTACCTACCCTGACGCTTGAGAACACTAGATTAGTTAAAAAACCCAAGCGAAACAACGTTAAAACGGTTTTAGTGCAAACATAGTAATAAAGGAATGCGCAAATCCCTAAATAAACATTCTTACAGTCTTTTTAGCGTTACCAAGTGAATGTATCGTATGTTTAACGTTTGTATTCGTTCATAACATTAGTGTAAAATACACATAAAAGGCCGATAACGTGTCGCTCCTTCGCATCCCAAGTAATAGCGACGTCAACGACAGCAATAAACATCAGGTAAAAATTAGGACCCAAACTTGTCCTTTTGCATTCTCGCCGGGATCGCATGTCCCTTTCACTAATTGGCCCGAGGACACGCCACCCGTCCCCGCAACACCACCGAATATTTGCCACTTAAAACTCAAGAATTCAACGTATAAATTAGGCATGTAACAAAATAATCGCAATTTTATTCGCCTCGTAAGTATCCAGTCGCGAGCCATCCTTCCTTCCCACTTAAATTGAGACATTGAATGTTTCCCATTTTCTTTTCTCTCCGATTCCGCCAATAGCAAAAGTAAAAATGCCCGATACCACCAACGTGGAAGGCAATATACGAGCGACGAGAACCGTTTCCTTTAATGTTTTCATGAGTCTCGGAAACTAAAGACCGTGTAACAACGTATCTGTTCGTTGCCTTTTAATAGCTGGAAGGCGAACAAACTGCCAAGTATTAAGTTTTATCAACCATCTGCACGAGTGTCACGTCTTTATTACTACTTATTCTTTGTCCTCATGAATGCAATGGATGCGATAGATATATGATTGCATCTCGTTCGTTGCGTGGTCCGCACTGCGTGCTATGTGAGGCAGTTACACGATTCGTGTTGAGCGCGTTATGGTTAAATAAGAATTCTTTATAGAGCATTGTATGGGTTGGACAGTTCAAGCGATCGACGGGACGGTCGCAAGGGCCTGGGTTGTCTAGCCCTATCTGACGCACATACGACCCTTCGAAGGGAACTCGCATAGGTGTTCCATTTAATAAAAAATGGCGTACCTGAACCGGTCCCTCGGCGTGTTTATACATTTTCTTACTCTTGTGTACGGTTTTTGTTACGGATTTCGATTGAGATAGAATCGCAAGCGTTATTAAAAAAGTTTCTCGTGTAATTCTCATGGCGACTGGGCGCCGCGGATTTTTGGCGATTTATCGTTTTCATTTAAGCTTGGGGTTTCGTTGACATGTACTTTTATGATACATTTCAATAAACATGCCACCTTGAGGTACAATCAGGTCTAGTATAGTCTTACAAGCATTATTCATAATGCTTTAATTTAAATAGTAGTATAATTATAAATTCAATACTATAACAGTTCAAAGTACTCGCGAAGTTATTGTGTATCAGCTTTACAAATTCATTCGCTAACAAATAGTTCCTTGTTCACGTCCCTAGCAACGAACATTCCAATCGAATCGGGTTCTAGGATTTCTGTTACCGAACAACAATGTTACGTCCAAAAGGATCGTAGCGTGTGACGTAGCAATTTAAAAAATAAAAGATCCAATATGGCGGACGCAGTCACAGCTGACTCAGCGTCACTTTACTATCGCCTATTGTTGGGGACTTTTGATTTATGGGTGAGATTGTTACACCAATATTCACTTCCCTACCGCTCGTATAATAACAGTCAAAGGTATCATATATTTCTGTTACTTGCTCTTGCTTAGTAATCAAATAAATTGTACGTGTTTATTACAAAAATGCTTTAAACAATCAACCTACCACGAACAGCGCAAATAATGGCATACTGAATTATAAAATAATCGAAGCTAGCCTTATTGCCTTTCTAATAGATATGTATACGTATAAATTGATTTTTAAATAAGTTTTATAATCTATACAAAGCTGTATTAAAAAAAATTGCAACTAGCTGTGCCCGCGACTTCGCCCGCGTAGAAAAGTGACTGGGCAGCATTTTTGCAAACGCCAACCGCGCCAACAAACGTTCACCAAGATCAACGTGATTCTTTAAATTGTCTTTTTTATTTATCAACCGATTGACATGAATTAAACACTAAATGTTAAGTAAAGCTTACCACAATATATCATTGAAAACCGCATCTAGATAGGATAAACCGTTTCTGAGATTAGCGTGCACGTATACAAACCGACAAACAGACAAAAATTCCAAAAATCATTGTTTTAGGTTCTATTGCGTTAATAAAGGTCTCCTATAATATTTTTTCTCATATATCTCCTATGTACAGACAGCGACTCGATACGTTTTTATTATATGTATAGATTTAACAGTTCTCTAGATACCGCGTCAACTTTTGTTACAGACATACATAGTAATCAATACTAAATTATATCAAAGAAGATGCTCGAATAGAATTTAACGACAATATATAAGGGTACAAGTAGTCGTCGGTCACGTTGTATCGGCTACCTGCAAACTGTGAAGATAAGGTCGTTGTTTTAGATCTATTGTTCCGTTATCACTATCCACTATCCCCTACTAACGGTCACCGTTCTATGTTCTCGAAGTTTTTGGCAAATATCTGTGGCTTTCTTATTGTTTTGTTCTATCATTATTTACAGCTTGTTGCTGTTGTAGTTGTCAGTTTTATTGTCTACCAGTTAAGCCGACGTAATCCTATTTTTTCACATTCGTGTATATAGCTTTCTATGTAAAAAATCAAAATTAGCATCTGTGTCTATAACTCCATATTTGACGTAAAAAATACTCTTGGTCTTTTCGAAATATAAGTATAGTTTTGTTTTGCACGTAGCACCTACATTGAAGAATTTACTTAGATTTTCAAAGTTAAACACAAACACAAACTTAAACAAACTTGTAAGTCTCCCCTAATTCAGAAATAGTCATAAAGAACGATTTCTAAGTTATTATTAATCAGATGTGTAGTTACTTGATTTGTTATATGTAGGTACTGTATTTAAATACATTGTACTGCTAGGACAATCGAATCTAATAGAGGCAGAACTCATTGTGATGCTAATAATATTTGTTACATTTCGTAACAACTCAAAATAAAGAGGCGGTTGTATTTGTTATGTTAATTTGTAAGTTGCGACTATCAATCATTTCGGGATTATATTTTGAATCAACTGTAGGCACACGTACTTATTGCTAATAGTACTTGCGTGATTTCATTGGCAAGTAGATTTAACATTAACAACTTAGGAATAATAATTATTGTTATTGAGTTTGACATTAAATGATTTAAAGTTGAGTTACATATTGAGTTTGTTAAGGTTATTTAAATAAATAGATTATTTAGATTACTAAAGATAACACGTATATAATAATAAATAGGTTCAAGGAAGACGATTTTAATGTCGTTCGTAGATTGTATTGTATTAAATTTAAATAACGCGTCGTTGTATATCATAGGCACCTACTCAAAAGCCACATGAAATATAATTTATAAATTGACTGCAGTACAAAACTGAAATGCTATTTACCCTTAGCCATCGTGAGAAATTTCGCAAGCGTTCGAACATAGCAACAATTTTTACCTGTATACATAATGAAGACGTAAAAGCTTTGTATATCAAAGCGATTGTGCAATCATGCTCTCTTTATCCTGCACCATTTGCATTCATATGTGTAAAAGAGATGTTAACAACGCATAAGCTATCGTTTAAACATTTACAAAGGGCAGATGCGCCGACGAACAGGTATGGCTGGTCATTACAGTTAATACACGCAATTATGACTCTTATGTGCTGCTATTTCGAGCCAAGTCTCGTGATTATCGCTTGAAGTGTAATCGAGTTATTTAGCATATTGGTTCATCGATTTAATTCTAGTTATATCAAGATTCTAGAGGTTCTAGCTGAGACGTGACGCGGTCGTCTTATTTGATGGGTTAATGTTAAGATGAAACTAGTCATATCGGTTGCTTTGCGATGTAGGATCGTTCGATCGACTCATTTATGGATGATGTTACAGATATAAAATACCTTAACGTGTTTGTAATAGACATAAAAGAATATAGTTTCATACTATATTAAGTAGAGTGTAGACAAATGTTAGTTCTTGTAACAACTACAACTTAATTATTAAAAGATGCTTCTTCTACCATTTTATGCATTGGGCCAAATTAAAAACACCTAGAATCGATTTTAAGCGTCCTAAATATGAGCTAGGTGAGTGTTACATAAAATTATAATATGAAACTTTTAACAAACTTAAATGATAGTCGAATGTTAAATAAATAATGAATTCACATGTCTAGAAATGTTGACGGGTATAAATGACGTTGCCTTTGTAGCGATATCAACTTGCTACGAGTACAAATAATTAATTGTATAAAAGCTTTCGTTTGATGGAATTGTTTGAGGTCAAGCGGATTTTTCGGGATCGTTTTGTTTTCATGGTATGTGCGTTATTAAAAATAGAACTATCATTGTTTTCTGATGGTGATCCTTCCGTTACTTATTATATTTAAAACATAAGTAAAAAATAACTTTAATTTGTATATGAATTGTATATGTTAAACATATAAACCTTCATATTGGGTTGCGTTGTTTTATAGCTTGTAGTTTCAAAGATCTAAGCATACATCTTGACATGCGAAAAGCGACTTTGTTTTATACTATGTATTGATTTTTCAAGTTTTTAAACCTTTTCCTTGTATACTTGTTACATAAATTACAAAAGAAACAAAAATCTTGCAAAGAAAAATGCAACCAATCATTTTCAAAAGAAACCAAGTTACTTTTGTTTAATTTAAAACCAAACTTATAAAAGATTACAGTCCGATAAAGAAGTAGGTACCTATACTTAGTCACAACGTTTGGCAACACACAAAAAAGTCGTGAATAATCATTTCAATAGAACGAAATTGCAACATTAAAAAATATATTGAGGTCGCGTCACTTCGAATCATTAATTCGACATACTCCGTACAATGTGAAAGACGCCCACCGGGCCAAAGGTCTTAGCTCTAAACGTTTCGTTAAATATCTTTAAATGTTAACCAATATGCAACACTAATGGTAATGTGAAGACATCATCAATTATATTTCGCCAAAAATCCGCTTCGATTTAAAAGAGTTACTATTAAACTCATATTTTTTTATGTGTTTATTTCAGGTCGCTTTACCATCTACGCTAATCTGAGTCATGTCTTTATCCCTATGTTTGATTAAATCTTTAAAACAACGCAACCGATTCTCATGCAATTTTTTTAAATAGATAGAGTGATCCAAGAGCATAATATGCATAATATATGCGAGCGAAGCCGGGGCAGGTCCGCTAGTTTTAAAATAAAATATATGTATTTATTGTATGTAACATAGATACATAAGTACCTAAGTAAATGATACATGTCTAAAAACCAATTCATTAATCAAACATAATAATGTAATTCAATTTTAAAATATAAGGAATTAATAAATTTTGCCAATATTAATAAATAAAAGATACCGGTACATAATTGTATGATACAATTTGTCATTGCAATATCGCGTTATTTTTTATGATGAAATTTATTAAACGTAATGGTAAGTAATAAAATATTCGCCGATAATGAGCTTTGTACGCAATTCATTTGATATAATTATCGTCGTTTGGGAAGCACACGCGTATACCACAATTATTTTTAATTTTTGCTATTATTTGGGGAATTCATCTTTGTAGCTTTTCTAGAAGAATTAATTATACGTAGTACTTTTTAGGTAAGAATCTTTGATTAATTATAGCAATAAATGAGTTAAGATAATTTTTTGTAACCTATTATAGTCATAATAATACATTTTAATTAACATTACTCTAAGGCGAGCTTGTGTTATGGAATTAAAAGAACGAATAGATTTAAATACTGTATATTACATTTCTTTGTGAATTATCCACTTATTGTATTTTTAAACAGTACTTAACATAGCTAACTCCTAGCCCGAAAAAATACAAAATTGAATTACCAATTGACAATGTTAAATTCAGTCTTCCACAACACAGGGAAACCTTCTGTGGAAGCTGTGCAAATGTAAATTGTGTAATGTTTTTCATTAAATGTATTTTTTTTTTTTAATTTTAATTATTCTAAGGTAGGAATCGAAATCTACTTTAGAATCATTGATCTCGTGGCATAACGATCTTTGGTATTTATATAAAACAATATCCATCGATCGTCATAGTAGCAAAAACACCTCATATTATTAGACTCTTTCAGAGAGCTAGAAAGTAGTTACGTCAGCTAAGCTGTGATCACGTATAAAACATTTGAGCGACAAAAACTTATAGGTTTCACGGCGCGTTCAGAATACCTAAATCTACAACTACGAATGTTGAACGGGTCTTGAGAAGTCGATCAAAGAGGGATTTGCGTCGAGTCCCTCCGAGGGTTGCTTAAGTCTGTCAAATTGAAATATCGTTTTTGTTTAGTTAGATTTGCAGGTAACGGAAAAATTTGTGCGAGAAACGTGGTTTGTTGAAAATTGTATTATGCTGACGGTACCTACTTTGGTACGCAAAGTTTTAATATGATATTTTTGTTTGTGTTATAAAAACATAAGTAAGTAAAGTCCTATTTTGTTGATCGTTTCCTAACGTTAATGAATCGCTTGTCATTGGCGAAATCTAAAAAAAAAACGTTAATGAATGTTAGATTGTGAATCATAGACGTGTGTTCATTTTTATATACATACATAAACAGTTCCTGGTATAAAAAATAATAGGAAAATAATATAAATACTGCAAACTAGAAATAACCATTCAATCGTACATTACACCGAATAACCATAGTATTAGTCAACCTATCTCAACATAAAACTTTTGTTTGTTTATATTTGTTCTATCTTTCTTTCAATTAAACCTACATCTACCGTTCCTCTCTTTTTTATTTTAATTCTTGTATTTTCGGGATGCCTGGAAGTCACTTTAAGTGACAAGGCCGCGTTTACACCTAAATTTAATTTATTTGTTTAATATATAAGATTCCTATGTGTAAAAAGGGTAAAATAAATAATAATAATGAAAAACAGAGACTCATATAAAACTAAGTTGTATATAAATCGTTTCGTTCGTTCAACCCTGCTTGACGGACGCAAATCCTGACTCAGTAACTCCTTTCTGGCGCTTCCATTTTCCCGACCGGCCGCATTTGCATAACTATTCCATCCCATCTTGTTTGCTACGTTCGATCTTGATAATTAAAGATTTATTAACAGCTATTAAAGCTGTAGATCGCGAAATGAGGATTTAATAACGTTAAATGAGTTTATTAACAAGATTATTGAGGATTAGCTGTGCCCGCGACATCGCCCGCGTAGAAAAGTGACTTTGGCAGCATTTTTGAAAAGCTTACCACAATATATCATTGAACCCCATCTAGATATAATAAGCCGTTTCTGAGATAAGCGTGACCAAACACACAGACAAACAGACAAAAATTCCAAAATTCATTGTTTTGGGTTCTATTGCGTTAATAAAGGTCTCCTATATCTCCTTTCTACATTCTCCTTTTTTCTCATATATCTACCATGTACAGACAGCGACTCGTCACGTTTTTATTATATGTATAGATAGATAGATAGATATATATTATACACACGTTTTCATCTATTTACTACAAAAGTAAATTATCGTTCTGAGAAATATAAGTTAGTAGGTAAGGTTATGTACCTGAGACGCAATATTATTGTGTTTTTTGCCAATTAAGCTGGCAGGTATAAAAATAAGAAACATATCATCTTTGAATTAGTCGTATCTTATCTCAAAATAACTACTCAAATGAACATTATAAATACAAATTTCCTTCTTAATGTACCTAGAATTTATTTGAACAAAGCTTCGTAGTATTAAGTTAATCATTTTATTTTTACACTAAGTTATATCTATCTTCTCATACGTTACTCAGTACCCTATCATATTGTAACACTAGCATTTGTTTCCTGAACCGTCTCGATAACGAAAACAGTGCTAATGGTAATCATATTGTACGATGTACACCGCACTTAATGTCTGTCAGCGGCGTGTTTTTAAACAATCCTCTTCATATATTATGTTAACTAGACAAGCATCAAGCATGTGTGTTTATGTTGCATTTAGCGGGGAATCATTCGTTTCCATTGACATAGAGTCGAAAATTGACCCAGCTTCCAATCAGGTCTAGTTCTACAAACCATAAAATGTATTCGATACAGACAAGGCTACGCTATTTTGAGCTTTAAGTCCTACCAATAAGAGTCACAGTTTTGTTTATAATTTTTGTTTCCGAAAATAGACATTCGCTTTTGTTTGCATTGAGCAGATGAGAAGCAGCGGGTTTGAGCAGTTTTGTTAACAGTTTTCAAACAATTTTTGGTTCGTTAATCTGTCGTCATTGTATCTCTGCCTTGTTTATGGTAAAGATAAACTCGCCGTGATTGGTAATTGATCATTCTAGTTAGCGTTTGTTTATGGGTTAGGTTCAAATCGTTGATTGAGTTTATGGTTCTTTTGCAACATGTGCTTTTTTATAGTCTTATATGTTTAGTAACAAATAATGCTGACTTAAAGTTGTTTTTTATGTATTAGTTTAGTATTTTCTCTATAAACATAAATAAATAAGAAATTTGCAAAAAACAGAATATAAAATAGTCTTATTTTAAGGAAAGCAACTTTTTATTAATGTTAAAATTAAAGTTATAAGTTAAGCCTCGAGATTTATGTGCTTATTATAGTATATAAAAGCAACAGTCCACAAAGCACCAAAGCCATTAACAGATAATGAACTATCTCAATAGCGGAGCTACCAACCTTTTGTTAAAAATTCAATTCACAGTAAGTACCAACATTACTTTTCGGGCGCTTCCTCAAAAACTTCACCACAAAAGGCACTGAAACCACTTGGAAAGTATGAAAAAAATGTTGGATCGCAGCGGAAGTGGCCCGGAAGCTGCGGCGAGTCCTTCCCGGATGTACTGAAGGGCCCGAATTTACCACCGGCAAGAAAATTCATGTGCGAATTATTTATTTTGACCTTTTTTTAAATATATTCCGCTTTTAATGCGCCCTTTATGCGAGACATTTAAATGTTTTGTTGTCTACCCTCTTTTTGCATTTTATTTAAATTTATATTTAAAGGTAGTTAAAGGTACACCTACGTTTTGAAGGTAATAAATACAGCAGGTATGAAATCCGTGACATAAAATTCGCCGTTTCGGCAAGCAACATAAATTCCTAATACGCAGGGCAATAAAAGGCAAGTGAAATAAAACCAGTGGCTAGGTGCATTAAAATGCTGACTGGCAACATTTATTTATGATTGTTTACTATCTGGCCTGGCGCCAATGAACTATTGTGTTTCCAAACTATTCAAACGAACACGTTAATAGTTCTGTTCGCTTTGTAATTAATACTTTTAGATGACGCCTGGAAATGGTGACGTTGTGAGACCAGGTAGGAAAACTTACATCGTGTTTCTGAGCCAACACGGCGTAGGTAGTATATTACCTACTACATCTATCTCTATCTAAAAAGCTGTATTTATCATGTATATATTAGATTGTATTATATTATATTACTGACACTTTCAGATGAATATATCTTTTACTCTGCAATGCTTTTTACAACTTAAAAAAATCTTACTTATTGTACCACTTCAGTATAATAGCGTATTTAAAATTATAAAATCTTTATGCATTACTTAGGCATTACAATTTCGTAACGTTGAATGTTTATCTAAATATACATTCTTACTATTAATATCGATTGTACATATTACATATATTACGGGTACACTATTGCGAGTGATTTAAACTAGCTTTCTTATAGAAAATATAAGACGCCGTATGTAGTATCCTAAAGGTATAACTAGAAAAATCATATTTTTCTCATAAATTTTATTATAAATTGTTTTAGTAACAGCTATAGTTCGTAACACCGTATTCATATCTTTAAATAGTGACACATTTTTTTACTTTTAATATCGGAACATGTTTCATGTGACAGCTTTTGACAGTTATACCGTCGGGATGTGCGTACATATGATTTATGGAAGTGTTTTATGTCGGCCCGAATAAATGGTGGCTCGGTTTTAATAGTTAACAAATATTACTTATGAAAGTTCGCTATTTGTTTTAATTTCTATGGGGTTCGAATTTAAAGTAATTGGTTTTTGATTTTTAATTTTTTTTTCATATATTATAGTGTGGAAACTGATGAGGATGGTTGGTCTATGGTAAGCGATCATCTTCGCCAATGCCTTAAAGGTTTTAATGTAACGAAAAGAATAAAAGAAGATATAGTAATACAGAATCAAGGGGAATTGTACAGTAGAGAAACGTCACGACTTCCCCATGAATTATTAATTAATTTCCGCTTATATAACTTTATAATAGATGACATATAAAATTAGTATACCTACATACTTACGATAGATATTTTAACGCGTTCTAAGTAAGAAGATACAATATATATTTTCATGTAACAGTAAAAATCTTGACGTCTATCGTGGCTCGAGCCTCTAATACACTAGCCAAAATAATATGGCATTAGGTGCTTTAACATTTTGAACTTATAGTCTGCACGGTACGGGCTTATTAAAAATTTACACTACTTTTGTATATTCGTATTTTCTAGTACTAAATCGATGTGCAACACTTTCCCGTCATGTTCTTGAACCAGTCGTGCACAAAAACAGAATTAAGTCGTTCGCTACGCTTATTTGCGACCTCATTTACTTCTTGAAAGTGAACGGATGGTTGCTAATTAAAATAACTGTGGTTACATATAAAAATGAACCGTATACAAAAGTGACTGCTAAGATTTAGTTACAAATATAGCAACTTAAAATGTGTAGCTACTGGTATTAATGCACCGAATTCTGAATCGCGCTTATGGTATTCATTCGAGCTTAGCATATATACAACTTCTCGACATCGAAATATTAGGCTGGCCCCTTCCAAACTGTATAAAATAATTTTGTATACATTATCTAACTTTTAAATAAGAATTAAATATTACCGACGACATGACACACTTTAAGCTTGTCAACGAATACCTCTAAAACAACGATACCGAAATACTACTACGAAATACTATTAGTAATATTTAATTCTTATTTAAAAGTTAGATACATACAAAATTATTTTATACAGTTTGGAAGGGGCCAGCCTAATATTTCGATGTCGAGAAGTTGTATATGTGCTAAGCTCGAATGAATACCATAAGCGCGATTCAGAATTCGGTGTATTAATACCAGTAGCTACACATTTTAAGTTGCTATATTTGTAACTAAATCTTAGCAATCACTTTTGTATACGGTTCATTTTTATTTGTAACCACAGTTATTTTTTACTTTACTTTATTATTAAGTAAGCATTCTTGTACTACGTCAAAATTACACATGTCTTCAATGCATGCAACACACTTAACAAGTTTCTAAGCAAATTTGAAAAAGGTGTAAACACAAATACATACTCATAAGAGCCTCATTACGGCAACACTTGTGTTGTCAATGAAATTATCTAATGAGGGGGGAATGACATGAGATGAGCGTGACCTCCTTGCAGGGTAGGGTTGCAAGATTATGGTCTTTCTTATAGATATGTAATCTATATGATTATACATTTAGCTAAGTATGTATCGATAACTATATCGAAGAAAATTTTACGATCTATTTTTATTCCATTATATTGTTCTGCATAGTTAAGTACTTTTGAATATTGCAGTCACGAATAATATGACTTAGTTTTCGTATCTATAAGTTAAGAAAATGGTATGGATAATATCTTACAACCATACCAACTTATAGAAATACCGTTACATCTCATAACAATATTATTATTATTATCTAGCAAAGATTACTCATTTAAATATTAGTGACGATTTGCATACGATATACTAGCTGCTTTTAATATTTCATAAACGACCCTATTCAATGCTCAAAGCTATCAAGGATAGTCAACAAATATCTTCCTCTACAACTATAATTATAATTAAATACAATTATAAATGAATATATAAACATTTGCTAATCTTTTATAAATTATACTATAAAACATAAACACCACCTGTAACAAACAGTTTAAGCCTCGCACCGAATTTTCCATTAAACGTTGACATCCCTACGGTTCAATATTTGAGTGCTTCCATCGACGCTTGCCAACCCCTACCCTCCGTCTGCCTGCTCAAGACATAAGAGGATAGGGCTGTCACCACTTGCTGGCTTGTTTTTAAAATGCAACCTAAATTTAAAGTTTTAGGTCAGAGAACTTGTGAAGGCTTAAAGGTTCATTGTTGGGCTTTTTAATAATGACCTGTCAGAAGCATTACCTATTACTTATTGACGACTAGCTGTTGCCCGCGACTCCGTCCGCGTTTACTTTCATAAAAAAAATATTCAACTGGAAACTGGATAAAAAGTATCCTATGTCCTTCTCCAGGTTCTAAACTACATCACCACAAATTTTCAGCCAAATCAGTGAAACTGGATAAAAAGTATCCTATGTCCTTCTCCAGGTTCTAAACTACATCCCCACAAATTTTCAGCCAAATCAGTTGAGCCGTTATCGAGTTATAAGTGAAGTAACTAACGCGACTTTCTTTTATTTATATAAGATTTATTGCGTTATTATGAAAAATAGCATTTCCTTTTAATTTGCTATTAATAGCTTTAACTATGTAATGAGACACAGAATGAAACAAAGTTGCTTATACTTGTCTGTCCTTATGTATGTTTAGCTTAAATCTTTATTGACAGTGATTCAAGAGGAAGGTCTGATAGGTTTAAAATATGCCTACTGAAAAATAATCTCGCTAGTGTCAACCCTTACATTAACAAGTACTTCCCTTGTTTTTAAGGGAAAAATACGATTCAGTCGTCAGTTTTTATGAGTTGCATCCTGTGGATTGAGACGTTATGCTTATTTTAATTGGAACTGTTTTAGACACGGAAGTTATTAAAGCCGTAAAATTAGATAATTAGATAAATCAGACTGAATGATACGTTAATTGTTTTAATACTAATTGAGAGTAATCTTTTATTTTATTGCTTGTTTTTGGTTAAACGTTTATTAACATTTATGTTTGTAAATTAGTGTATATGGCGTATGTGTTATAATGTCTTGTTTAGCGTTTCCGTGCGGATGATGCCGCACAGGCACCATATAAATATTTTGCGTATGGCATGTGGTGCCCGAGAGGATACAAAATGTAAGGACGAAATGTTTTTTGACGCCAGGCACAAAAGTTTGTAAAAACACCGCTGAAAGGAATCGGTGAAATAATTTTATAGATAGTTTTAACGGATGAACTTCTTCGCAATGAACCGCTTTTAAAATTTAAGTACCACTTAAATTGTTCGAATCTGAAAGTTCGCCTTGCCAATTTTCCAAAATTAGGGCTCTTAAATTTGATTTGCGTATGAGTAAGCCGTAAATCTGTAAGGATGTATCAAATAAATTAAAATATATTTGATAGATTACAGATTTAATAATTTACGTTTGTTCATAAACTGAGTACCTACTGCAAAAATAGTGATAGCGTCGAATAGGTCTACGAAAGAAAAGATGGCCTTATTCATCCAGCCTTGACCCTTGGAGGCCGATAAAATAACGCTGACCCATACATAGTTTAACTTTACTATCATAACATGTTTTGCACGTGACTTTGTCTATGATTTTTTACATTTAATCCTTTACCATTCTATAGTATCGAGTACGTATTTTGTGATAGAAAGTAGAGAATGTTTAACATTACCTACCTATTACATAAATTACAAAAAATACCAAGTTTTTAACATTTGTATTTTGCATTAACTAGGTATAGGTATAAAGGTACGTATTTATAGATGTAAAATATAAAAATTAATATTCTGGTCAAGTTGAACAAGAGCACGAACAACAAACAAATAAAGCATCCTTATCATGTCTTAACATATAAATGTTTCCTTCAAGGCATTATGACACGCGCTTATTCACGATACAAACGTCCATTTTAATAAATGTGTGCTCTATCTCAGAACTGTAACTATCTATCTACGAATGATAACTCAAGAGCTATTGAGATTTTTAAATAAAGCTTAAGCGTGGACGAATATGTTTAACAATACCCCGCGTTTAATTTTAATTTCCTGATTTTTTTTAAAGAAAATGAAGTACCTAGAAAGGTGTTCTATTGACATATTTATATTTCGTACTTTCATTTTATTTTCTTGATTACTGCACAAATACACTGTGTGGTGTAAGTTAAGTTTCGTATGAAATAACTTCTAAGTCCAGATTATAATTATTAAAGAATACCTAATCATTTACCAGGCATACAGTCTTCTTGAATAAAATAACTTAGTAATAAATTTATCTTTAGTTATCCTTCTAAAAATCTCGTTACATGTAAACACCATAGTAGTCGCCACAAAAAACAGATTCTATAAATCTCACCAAGCCCCACCTTTATAAGAACAAAAACAAACAGAAATTCCATCAAAAAACCGGAGCTAGATTGCGAACGCTTATTAACACGTAGCCAAAATTCACACAACCGAAAGCACCTGTATTAAGCCACAAAATTGATATTTTCGATAACGCCCTGAGGAACGTAATCCCCAATCTCGTCGGCAAACAACACTGTTTGTTCCACTCAGACCCTGACCCCAGGATTTGCCTATAAATTCATCGTGTAACTTCATAAATTCCCGTACAATGTTTTAAGGATTTCATTTGGCTTCACGTACTTTCTATCTAAGGACTGGGCTTAGCCTAAAAATTGTTACAAGAAATTGAGATTAAAATTAATTAAAAATCTTGTATAGTTGGGCTTTGTGCAGCTACTTTAAACATTATATTTGATAAGGATTTTTTTTTAACTTTAAGTAAATACGTTTTTATAATATAAATTTGATACTACGAGTATGTAATAATTAGTTTTGTTTTGCTGAAATTTCAACTTAGCCCAGTTAAGGATCTAGGCTAAATTTAATATATGGCAGACTTTGTAAAGGCAGAGCTTAAAATAAAAAAAGTTTCTAAAAATTTGATGATGCTAAAACAGATTTTTTTCTTCTTACAGGTATATACCGGTTTTTCAAAATTTCTGCGCAATAAAGTGTTGTGTAAGTACTCATTTTCATCTAGATTATTAGAGGTTTTACACCTACAAACTAAAGAACACTAAAGCTGTTAGTTCTATCTTATGAAGAAACCAAATAAATAGTATAAATACATGATTTATTAAAAAGGAATCTTTAAAATCATTAGCACAATCCAATTTTAGACACTTCAACGCTTTTCTATAGGTCATTAAAATATCGTCCTATGGTCAGATGGTCTAACACTGTTAATACATCTATTACTGCGCAGGAGTTCACACGAGACGGGAATTAAAGGCTCGTCAGAAACGTATTACAACTTACACCTTGCCACCCAAGAATATAATACATCAAGCGATATAAAACCTTATCTATCTTAAATTAAGCTTCCAATTTCCTTGACAAATTCCTTAATAACCTTCGTTGGGAATTTTAAACCCTGTTGCTTAAGGAATAAGGGAGGGAAATGTTTGATATCTGTTCCCGGAAACATCCCACAGGTTTGGTTAAAAACAGGTTTAGGAGTTTTTGTTCCATTAAGTTCAAAGATTAAGGTTATGACTGTAGTAGTATCGGCTGCCATGACACTTTCATACATTAGTGGTTAGTTTGACTGTAGAATGAATTATATCACTTTCTTGTTTTATTGTTTTAGTACTTGAGCTTTATGAGGTACAGCCTAAATCAAAACAAACTTCTTAAATTAACTTAAATCTTTAAAACTAGGCAATCGATTAGTGCGGTTTTTTTAATACATAGAATAATTCATGTGCTAAGTCGGGGTTGCTAGTCAATATATATTCAATAAATATTTAGAAATCGGATTAGGAATTAAGCCGGTATTAATTGCTCGAAACTCTCAAAACATAATATAAAAAATTTGCTATTTTAACGAATTTATTCAAACCTTCGCAGTGTTTATGCTTTTAAGCAATTAAATTATAGTCCAGCGCCATCTGTTGTCAAATTACTGCGATCAGTGGACACGAGTTTGAGCATTCGTCACGGATTACGGGTAATGTCTTCATTTTGCTTTTATTTCGTGTGAATGTTGTCTCATTTACATTTCAGGGTGTTTAATTTTGATATAATATAGTTATTACCTTTAGTGCGTGTTGTTGGAGGGAGTGTTTGTACTAAAATAGGAAAGTAGTATCGAAACGTTGGCTATTCGTTTGCAAACTGGTAATAAAATTCTTATACAAAATAATATATAATTTTATATACTTAAAAACAGTAGCAAATACTTAATACAATATGTGCTTACTTAAAGCCGCGTACAAAAGTATTAAGGCATTCTACAATGTTATTGATTGAACTAGTATTCGTTGTATTTGAACCAATAATTGATAGATTTATTTTGTCTCGTCCTGTCACTTGTATTATATTGACTGTTACATTTTATTTAAATACGTACACAGTAGCCTTTTATACATCCTTATTTATTTATTTATTTATTCACTGTATTATATACACTTTGAACAGAAATAGAACACAGAAGATACATTAAAGAATTATATATATAAATGGCGGCTTTATCGCTTGGCAGCGATCTCTTCCAAGCAACCTTTAAAGATGAAATACAAGAAAGTAGCAAGACAGGTAGCGGGACATTGTATCTGTGAGTTCCTTTTATTTAACATTTACTTGCCCTTCGTTATGATGACACAGTGTGATATATTAAAATCAGTATTATCTGTCTTTACCACTCGGTAGTATCTAAGATAATTAATAAGCTAAAGATAGATAAATAGCGCTAAGGTGTTCATGTCTTCAGCCAGTTATAGTACGATGTAACAAAAGAGAATTGATAGATAAACTGATATAACTTAAGGCCAATGCCTAAGTCCCATAGGTACTCTACTATTCTTTAGTATTAAGCCCAATATTATGTCCTTTATTTTCGTTGTCAAAACTTGTTAACTAGAATCAAAATCCAATATCAACAAGTATGCTAGTTTTTGCCAGGCGTCGCCCCATCGCTGACGTGTTGTTATTGTGCTCGTCACGTAAAATAGATTTTTAGAGGCTACCGTGACAATACTGGCTGTGAAAAT
>JADANM010005856.1:3565817-3602068 GCA_026213755.1 Eurema hecabe | reverse complement strand
TAATATTCAATATAGTCCATCGAAAAATTACTACGCAGTTGTTGCAATTATTAGATCATGCAAATCCACAAAAAGTATTTTAGACTATGAGTCAATACAATTAAGTCTAATTACAATTGTACGTACATTGTGAAAAAGCTATCTATATTCAATTCCCTTATAAAAAATTCTTACAAACCCAACACCCTAAAGGTGGTCATACAATTAAAGTAAGGTCCAAGTTTACGCCGAACCGGACTGGCTCTGAATTCATACAACCTACTTGAGATCTCCCTGTTTGTGTGTGTGCTTGCTAGCACCGTTACACGTCAGTATACTGAGTCATACTTGTATAGAAATGCTTTTTGATGTTCTCATTGTATGACGTTTTTTCTGGCATAGATAGAGATGGTACGAATATAAAATTACAATTTGATACTGTTCAATAATAATTACGAAGTTTTAACGCGATTTTTTTTATTATAAATCTTGAGGTTAGACAGGTTACATATTGGGTAACCCCGTCATATAGCTTTGGTGTTTTAGTATGTAATAAACCGACATAACCTGTAGGTTAGGCTACATTCAGCTCATATCCCCACTTAAAAAAAGCACGGGCTACATATTTCAAAAAAGGTCATTAACCTCTTCTAGACTTTAAACCACAAGCTCATACCTTCATAATAACTAACAATCCACGTCCTATTCTGACATAATAAAGAATATCAATTATTAACATCAAATATAGTTTGAAGTCGATAATAATCTATGCACTGCGTCATAACTGCTCAGTAGCGAATTGAATTACACTGATAATCAGCGTCTTCATCCATCTTACTAGATCATGTTAGGGTTAGTTAATTTTCTATCAAATGATCTGATACGTGTATTATGTTCTATGCTATACGTATGTATAAATAATTTTCAATAGAAGTCGTGGTTTATTGTCATTAGTATTGAAAACTATAATCAAATTAAGTTCAAAACTGTATTATTGTTAATGACAGAGCTATGGTTCAATTAGTTGGTAAAGCTTTTCATCTTAAAAGGGCTTTAAACTTTTACATATAATAATACTACCTATTAGACTTTCTCTTGATTTTCTTAGTATACAATCTAATCCCATTTATAAATATTAATAGAAACGGTTTAGAACTTAATAAGAGACAGACCTTTATTAAATATAATTCAAAATTATTCCTTTAAACCTCCCCAACTTTATATACTTAACATTCTTCATAATATAAGTTATACTTATACACAAAGCTTATTTCGGACTTATGGAAGATGGAAAAATTTACCATAAACGAGGATTTTTCGGACTACATTAAATAAAAGATCTGTAAATTCATACAAAATCCATTATTTTAAAACATAAATCGTCTAGCCGGCGAGCTTTCTGCAACATAATAAATAACATAACAAAAAAATTATGTTCAACACTGTTCCGGGCGTAGATCGTTTTATGTTTTATCGCTCCATTAACATATATAACTCATTTATACGTGTAACATACAAACATATATGAGTGAATTAACATAATATCGACGTAAAAATCTGGGCGTCTCTTCCACTAAAAGCGTAGGCACATTAACATGCCTAATGCTTTATTAAGATATATGGTATTAGTTAATTGAAGAATTAACGTTAGCCGAGTTGGGAATGTTTGAATATTTTTATTTGAAAGATTTGCTTGGAAATATTTTAAATTGCTCGCTGGAAATTTCTAAGTGTTTTGTTGAGATATGGAGGTATGTGGATTATCTGATAGACAGTTGGTTGGTGCCTCCACTTATATATTATGTTCGCAAATAGATCGTTGTCACTTTTAAAAATGAGAATATATGGCCATTTCTCTACTATTTGGAAAGTCATCCTAGCAAGTCTGTCCTAAGCAATTTTTTATTAAATGTTGAGAGTATAAGTTGTTATCTAAGGTTGTTATAATGAAGGGTATTTATAAATTAAATATAATTTTAAAAAAACTTAGTTCTTGAGCTATTGGTGATTTTATAAAAAATCATGACACGGAGCAAAACCTGAGATATATTAAGATTTATTACACAAAATGTAAGGGACAGTGATTTTACACTTAGTGGAGAAATGCTCTTATAGTAATTTAAAATTAAATAAAGGATGTTTAAATAAGGATGTCTCGACCTAAGAAAGAGCTATCCTCAAGATAACAATAATGACCTCGGAATTACTACAAATAAATAAATGATTCTTCGTCATATACATATTATATTATGTATATATATAATATTTTATAATTTTTAACGTAGGTACCTAAGTATATACGAAGAGATTAAGATCAATACATATCCTCTAAACTTTATCTGATAGCAACTTAATGCACTCTGTAAGTGTAATCTTATTTACTATACTATTAATTATTTAAATGAAAAGCTTCTACAGTAATCAACATCTACTAATAAGGGCGATGAACAAAACTGATAAAAAACTTTAAAACAAGCTCGTCTCTTACAAAGCTTTTAAATTAATTAAACACCTAAGCGCTTTTTGCGAGTTCGGAATTCTTTTAAAACAACTGTTATATATAAACAAAGGAAGTATGAGGTGTTGGGATGGGAGAGGTCGGGTGTGTGTGCTAGCGAGTTAACGAAATGTATTTTTTATATTATATTTAAAAAAGTTTAATGAGAGTAACTCACCTGGAGCGCGATTTAGTTGTACTTTCGATAGCAAAGGACATTTTAAGTAATTTAAGGGTACAAGGGAACAAACAGATCAGCACCGCTCACGACCACTCGCGTTACGAGTGTGTTGCCGGCCTTAATATATGACCTACAACAAAAATATAGCTTTCTTGAAAAATAATTTTCAAAACTGGATCGAAAGATTCTACAACCTTCATTCGTTATCAAAATAGTATATGAATATTTTTATTTTTACTTTTATAAAAAAAGAGCATACGAAAGAAATTTTGACATCAAATGGTCACGCCATTTGAGGTCGAAATTTCTTTAAGATAATCAAAAACCCGCCAAGATAATTGCAGTTTATTATGTAAGATATTTATGGTATCATTAACAGCAGTCTAGACTTTAACATTAAAAGTATAAAACTCATAATTTGGAAATAATCCAACATTAGAAGCTCCGCTATAAAACAAACAACGTCTTTATCGAAAATTTTAAGTGAACAAAGTGGAAAGCTAAGTGTTGCAATAAATCTGTACGGAAAACATCCGCTGGCGTTACCCTACATTGGTGCGAGCTAGACCTTATTACATACTCCTTATGTACATACATACTCCTTATACATGTACATTCTCCTTATGTACATAATAAGGAAGATTTTTTTTTGTATATTCGATAGGCATTTAACATTGAATTTATAAAGTAACTACTATGCTCTGTGATTTTCACCTACAAAAACTCAAATCTGTACTTTCCAAATAATGTACTTTTATTATACGAGTATATTACATATATAGTGTATGTGAGCAGTCACAAGAAAAGTGATTTATCAGCAAATACAAAAGCAACATCATATCTTTGCCTTTTTAACGTAATTTTGAATGGAAAATAGGCTTGAAGCATTTTACTACGATTTTTTTAATAATTATTCATCATAATTACGTTAATATTGTTAGCACTTCATTTCTTTGAAACTCACGGACCGTTCTAACTGACGAACATAAGAAAACTGTATGACTAACGAACTATACTAAAGAACCTCATGTTATTTAAGTGAACTGAATTAAAACATTAAGCTCAAGTGGCTATCACGCAAAGCGCATTCAAATAACCCGTGATAAAGTCTAGGCGAGTTATCTAAGACCTACATTCCTAGTGCTTTAGTATTCATCGTTCACTCCGGCCATTTCCGAGGGTACTTCTGTCTGAATGGATTTAACGTTGAGAAAATATTTGCTGAGCCCGCTTGCGTGAAGTTTAAAGGATTGGAGACTTTTTAATTAAATTTTTACTTATACTATATTTATGAGAGAGTGAGGATGTTACTTTTTAATGTAGAAACTGTTGAATGAATTTTGATAAAGGTTAGTATGTTGGGAGATTAGGCCCTGGAATCTAGGGTCCATTATCCATAACCTGGATAAGCGAATATGCTATTTTTTATCTGTATAATACAAAGTTTAAATACACATGTCCGTACGTACCTACTTACAAAATTAATATATAGAAGTCTACAGCTAAAATGTTTATTAAAAATGTACCTTTACAGTAGTATAAATACTATAAATATTATGTTTAAACGAAAGACGTAGGTAATAAAAATGACTTATGGATAAAGTATGCATAGGTCTACGAATATAAAATTAGGCGCGTACTGTCAACCTTAATATTCAAATAAATCGCCTTCCATTGGTTTAATTTCTACCTCAAATTGTTACTTAATAACCCTCGAATAATAAACGAGAATTCAAATCAAGAAGAGAAATAATGATAGAATATTTCAAAGCGAACGTAAAAGACGGAAGCGATTACGTCGTACATGACGTTATTAATTTTTAACGTATTCAATCCAAAGAGACATCTCCCGCGGGTTTCTGGTACCCTGGTACTTATCCTAAATCAATGTTCAATTAAATTGATTAAATTTCTATTAACGACTTAATGTAATGACTTAAAAACATATATTTTATCTTAATGCATATTCTTTTGTTGTGTTTTTACTAACTAAATGAACTTCTTATTATTTACATATTAAACCATTTAATTCGTCGCATCTAAAATTCTTTTTTTAAACGGTAACTTTGATGTCATAGTAGAATAAACAGGTGACGATTACATATATAATATGTACAGTAAAAAAACTACGTATAATGACCAAAAAGAAAAACTTATTAAAAGGAAGTCCGAAATAACGCTTTAAATCAGGAAAAAAACGCTTATTGAGAAAGTTTTCCAGATAGTTTCGAGAACATTCGAAGGTAATAGTGTTTCCGAGTTTTATGGCGCCCCTTTAGTGAAGGTTTCGGGCTATTCCGTGATAGATTATCAAAAATAGTTTATACGTTCTATGTATAGTGTTTTGGTAAGCTTATTGTTGTAGTTAGACATGCTCATATTATGTTGGATTTAAAATACTTTACAAAAACATTTTCGTAAAGTATTTAAATCACTGCATTAGTGTTGAGAGAGTAATTTCTATTGCGGTGTCCACTGAAACTTATTTAATAACATATTTTTGATAATTAACCAAAATGCACATTATTTGTAAGTGTTTAGGACTAGACGAAAACGAACAAAAATGCTAGGTGAAGTCACAGCTATTAAAAGTTTAGATAAAAATAAAATACGTTCAACAGACATAATAAATTACTATATAATGTACATTTTTGGCCATAATTCAGTCACCAAAACCACAAAGAGATCTTATCACAAATTTTAAACTCAAATGCAGATTATTTTTGCATACTAATTAGAGACGCTTCTCAGTATTAAGAAATCCAAAGCATTTTAATAATACGTAAAAATAAATACGTTTATAAGCGAATGATAAATAAGTCGATTTATTAATATCATTTTTTAAACAGTATTAATAATATAATACTTATATCAAAAATTGTAATTTGTTTTGACTAAATACAAGTGGCGCGCATTTATAATGCGATTGTTGAGTCTGTGAATGAATTATTATTGTAATTTTTCTTGATCGTTTAAATGAAACGTTCGGTTAATATTAAGAATATTTAATTCGGTAAAATTATTTTTTAATACTTTAACAATTTGTTGTCTCTCAAATAAATCTACATATACGTGTTAAGTGTAGGATGAGGTTATTAATTAAAGTGTTAATTTTAATAATTGTTGTTATAGGTAATAAATTACGTACTTAACAAATTATGTTATCTATTTGTATTTGGGATTCAACAGAGAGGATTTTAAAGCGTTTGTTTTTTAATTAAAAAATCGTATTTCGCGGAAGATTGCGTAAGTGTTATTGACCCCTATCCGCCGCGGTGAGAAGGAACACAGTGGGTTTTCGGTCGGTATAAGTCCGACATAACCCCCGGTCTTTTTCCCCAGGTCTATGGTTATTCTATGAGGATTTGCCCAATCTATATACAAAGATATATTGCGTGGCTTGTGAACAAATTTCTATACCAAAAGCAAAGCATACACTAGTATTACTAAAATATTTAGCGTGCAACGTCAGTTCGATACTGTATCCTGTAATAGGATTTGTCTGAGCCCATTATCTTTGCAAGAACTGAGGCTAAACAAACAGGCATGTTTACTTTATATTTATTTACACCATTTAACACAATCTTCAGTTACAAAAGATGTAAACTTAGATATTTTAAATATACAGAAACGTTAAAATGAATTATGTGTAATGAATTTGGCGGTTAGATTCATTGATATAATATGTTTGAAAATGGCTGCTTCGATTTTAATAATTTCAACTTAGGTAAATCCATCTCTGCCAAATAGCAATTACATTATAAACTTACAAACAAAGAAATCGTATTTCAAGTGGAGAAAAGCTTGTATACTATATTAAAAAATCACAATTGGAAAAATTAACGTACCTATAATTTTCCTGGAAACCTTGCCATAAAATTTCAATTCAATTTACCTAACTATAAGAAATATACGAAGCTTTTTAATACGGCATAAAATATTAATCGAAATAGAATATTTAGATAATAAACTTGTTATATGTCTGCGGTTATCTTGGATTCTAAGAAAAACCTGAATTCTTTGAACTCTCAATGTGACTTCGCCCAAAAGTTAATGTTAGGTTATAAGCGAATAAACAACTTACGAAATATTATAGTTCAATTTAAATTGTTTTTACTTTATTAGAAGATATTGTTGACTTAATTTAATTCTCAGCCATGTTCAAATATCTTTAGATATAATTTTATTTTTCATACATTCTTTAAAACCAACATTTAGTTCATGAACAATGTAAGTCACCTATACTTGTTAATTGTATAACGTAATATTATAATGAACAATCGCGAACTGTTAACGTTTACAATGAAACGCATTATTTTCCTATGAATTGTAATAATCTATGATAGTATATAAAGCGATCTTATAATATAGTACAATAAATTACAGCTATCAATGAACTTATTCCATCTTTAATATCTAAGATGGATTTTAATGTAGCAGTATGTGTACCTACTAGATATAGTGTGCTTTATGTAGGTACCTACTAGATATAGTGCAAAATAAACATATTTTAAATGAACTCACAGTAATTTGACGCGAAAGTTCAAACACCTCACATTCGTTCGAACTGTTTGTAAAACTTAACGCATAGTTAGTTTAATAAAATTAATTAAGCTTAAGAAAGTTAAATGTAAATAACCATTTAGTTAAAGGTCAAAAGAACTGTTTAGTTGTACGAAAACGTATTGATGTTAGAATTTTATCGTTTGTTTGAGGTACAGACGAATACACAAGTTAATGAACACTTAAAATAATACAAAGTAAATTATTTCATAAATAAGTGTCGGAACAGAATAAAATAATGACACATTAATAATTTTTAAAACGTGGAATACTGATTCAATCCATGTACGAGTACAGCTAGAATATACAGCTATTTTGTTTTTTATGTGGCAATTGAGCAGAAGGTTCGGTGCCCGCTTACCGAACGAAACGCTGACATGTCGATGCAGACTTCAAGCAGAAGGTTTCTCAATTAAAACAATATTTTTAAATTGGTTAGTTTCGTTATTGTATAGCTATAGTGATATTGTTGAAGCATTGATATGTCACCGATTTCGAAATCATAAAATATCTATTTAATCATTTCTTGATGCTAATTGAAAGAACATGTATTACTTTGTGCGAAGCAAATTTATTATTTTGCCTTTTAGTTTAGACTTTAAATTCGTCTTATTTGTGTTAAAAATGTTTATAATATTGTATAAGTAATTATATTTTCTGTTCGACTGTACATAGAGTTTGGTTATAAAAGTAATGTCTATTAATAAACTTTATGTGGCTAATTATACTGTGAGTTTTTATGAAAACGTGACCGGGGCAAGCTACGAGACGGCGGAGTCATATTCTCGGTTTTATTATTCTTTTACGTACTAGGTATTTGAAACATAACACTTTATTGGTTTTCTGATTTACGTCGGGAACTCTCGTATAAATATGAATGTCGATATCGGTAATGTAAATCTAATTTGATGTAAGCGTAACTTTTTACTATTGAGATGTACAATCGACTGCAAAAGAGTGTTTCAAAAATTCACATAATTTAGAATATGTTCACACATTTGGTTTAAATATTTCTACAATAATTTAGTATAGAACTACTTATTTATAATTGCTTCTAAATATGTTTAAAAAAATAATCATTCAAAATATAAGAAACACTAATTAATCCAATGTAATGTTTTAGTTATAAGATCGTCGTCGTTGTAGTCATCTAAACAACTTATAGCAAAATTAATTATTTCTACACAATACACACACTGTAAACAGACTCACACAGGCACACAAATAAACAATAAGTGAAATAGCCTTTCGTTACACAAGCCAGCTTAAATAAAAGCGCAGCTTATGATAAAGTTTAATATAAAAATACACTTACGATTTCTTACAACTATGACAAATGATTAGACTACAAATATAATATCGTAAAAGCATTTGACCATATCTCCTCGTCCCTCCCACGGCAATCTTCTTAGAGCCGTTTTCCATTTATATTCCATAATAAATAACATTATTATTGATACAGTCTGTTATATTGTTTCTAGTTAATACCGTGTCTGGAATTGTATGTAGCTAGAAGTTCTTTTGTCTTTATTTTCGTACTAAGTTGGTTTAAGAATGATCTTATGTAGTCCGGATATAGATAACCTACTTCTAAGAATGAACGTATAAGGTTATATGATTTGTATTGACTACTATTTTAGAATGTGAAGTTGTTTGAGAAATAAATGTTGAGAATCTAGTTTTGTTTTGTACTAGCTGACCCGTGCCCACTTCGTTGGGGATAATGTTAATTATCCTCTTCGGTTTTTTATATAGCCTACACTCAGAAATAATGTGGCTTTCTATTGGTGAAAGAATTTTTAAAATCGGTTCAGTAGATCCCGAGATTACCCCTTACAATTTAACAAACACACAAACTTTACTTCTTTATAATATTAGTATACATTAGTTATCGCTGCGCAATTATATTATTCTTTTGCTGCGCGCCGGTAATCGTAACCAATTACTTTAAAAAAATTATACACGCTATGTTATAGGTACAGGGATAATGAGGCGTTACAATGATAGAGACGTCCATATAGTTCTAGTAGTTTCGTAGCCCATACAACTCGAAACAGGCAAACAATAAATTCTTTTCTCTTTAGAATAATACTAACTCTCCCGACGTGACGTGGTTCACGCTGTACCAATCCCATCTGTCTTCTTTTTTACTGCTAAGAACCCATTCTCGTACTTCTAGAATATTCTAAACATTTTTATATTGTAGATAAATATAAATATTATATTATTGATAGGATAATCTCATCTTGAATTCAACCCATTCATTACGATACTAAGTTCGCGAAACCGATCACATTTATAATATCTTGAAGACTTGAATCCAGACTTAACACTTCGATTGCCTGCTATAATGAAAAGCTTTTCCTAACTTTAATGAATCGCGCAATTGAAAAAACGCCTGACCCTTTTGAAAATATTCATTAAAATATTCAGTGAGACTTCTTTTGTCCGTCTGTAATTGGAAACTATTGAGAACAGTGTCGCCTTTGTTTTTTCCGACCATTATTTTCTGTGCTTTTTCAATATAATGATGAATTAGCTCTTTCTGTTACTTGGGGGAGTATGGAGTGGACATTGTAAGCAGTTTTGTATTGCTCAGTTAGCATGGAATTATCTAATACTTTTATTTTTAATATACATATATTGTCACACAAGTTATCTCTAGAACTAGGTATATAAAATTTTTAAATAGCAAAAAGAAATGAGGTACTGAACCTATATTAAAAAAAAATCATATTTTTATTCGCACAGAATAGTTATTGGCGGCCAATATTTTTTGGATTTAAATTTCGAATGCTTTAAATCCCTTCGCGTGATGTTTTGTTGACGTTGGACCTTTTTTCGTGTTTTTTTTTCTTTGTTTTTTGTTATTACTGGCTGGCAGGAAACGTGGCGCGGTCGTTCCAAGTGTTTACATGTTTGTGCTTTGGCTGTTTGGCGTCGGATCTTTGAAAACGACATGGTTTTGGGCGCGAATTCACTTTGTGACTTTTTTCTATTGGCTCTTAATCAACATTGACGTGTTTTGAACGTTTTACAGTGTTTTTACCAGCTTACAAACAACATTTAACTTTTACAATAATAAATTCATGTTATAACAGTTTTAAATTTCTATAAATTAGTTCTTGATATAATATAACCATTATAATTTCCGCTTTGCCTTCTCGACAACATCGAATAGTGATTTATGGACCGGAGTATATTACAATGGATTAAACTGCATTGAGAAAAGAATATTTTTCATCAAATAGCGTTCAGTATAATGGAATTAATGCGCATCTAATGGTGCGTATACATTTGGAACGAACGAAGCAAACCTTACTGCTTGAATTAAATTGCATGCCTACTTAGCGTTTAATTTCATTGAAGTCTAGTTTCCATTTCTTTTATAACCATCTAGTAAGTTAGTGTATTCAGGCCTTTAGATTTTTGTTTTATTTCCATAGTTAGGTAATAATATTTTCTTCTTAGATTATAAAAATACGCATTCTAGGTAAAGCGTGTATTGATTTAAAGAAGAATATTTCCTCAGATGAAGTTTTCTAAATTTGTCACAGTATATGACGTCGATTATTTAGTTCAAAATAAAATGACCGTTATTGTTATTATATTACGGTGCTGAGAGCATTGTAACAGACTTCTTAATACTTTATTTCAAATCCTGATACGTACTGTACTAATTCGTAATTAACAAATAACACAAATGCAAGCATTATCACATTGTTGTGAATATTCCAGTTAAATTGTCGCTCTCTAACCTGAAATACGTTTTACTGGCTTACCTATCTCGGATCTAAACAAGAATAATTGCTTTGCAACATTTTGTTTGCGAGAATACTACAGGGAGTTTGCGTGTGTGCTTTACTATAATACATACATGTATTACATTTGTGTGTGTGTGTAATTACTGAAACTACGGATTTAAATACGAAATTTCAGACACTTTTTTATTGGAGCTAAGCAAATGGAGTCAAAGGATTGTTTTGTAGGCTTAGATGCCATTACATTATATAACTATATTTAATTTAAACAAGGGTGGGTTGTTAATTAAATATTTATATCTGAAAAGATATGTCAATGCTATCCCAATGATGTCCCGATATTTTCTCAAGCCTATAGTAGTGTATGTCATAGTAGTGTCTTATACAAATATTTCTGCATAAGCAATTCTATTTGTAACTTAAAATTAGTTCTTAATTACATTTATTTACTTAATAGTAAAATATTACTAAAAAAATATATATGACCGCTATATCTGGCAGCACCTTTACCACGATTAAACCACGAAGTCCACATAACGGAAATATGTTAGTCACGTTTTATATCATTAATGGTTTCGACTATTTATCTCTCCGTCTGTCTGTCCATTAATACATGTCAAACGACCACTGTCGTCTTACGGTGCAACGGAATATCGTTACGATCTTTATCGTGTTCGATCTTGACGATTTTTTATGTCATTACGTTTTTTAGTGTAAGATTAATGAGTCGATCCTGCTAATATGATTTTCTTTTCACAGGTAAAGGATCATTCGTTTTTATTTGAACAGTTTAATGCGTGGGGTAAGTTGGATTATATTTAGTCAGTTGGTATCTACTTATGTACCTTTATAGGAGGTAAAAATTGGAGAGCAATTCGTGATTAAATTTTTCTTGTTTTAACAGTCAATATCTCTGAATAGTTAAAAGCAATGTTCACTAATTAATTTACTGGCAAGGACTAGTTGGATAGGCATACACAAGATGACTAGACAGTTAAAAATTTACCTACTACTAATTACTTAATACTATTGGTGGAATATAATTTTTCATAAATCTATCACTGAATGTACCGACTTCTTACCATACAGTCTGTTTTCTAAAAAAATTAAACTCAAAGAATAATTAATTTGCTTTCGTATTAAGCTCTTATTGCGTTATTATAGAATTTAACTCCATAGAGTATAGCTGTCTGAACGTTTATCATTTTAATGACTTCGTTTATAATCTGAGCTACCTGCCATGGAGTTAGAGGCGAGTCTTGGCTAATTATTTAAAATCGGTTATTGATGCCGATAAAGTGTAAATAAATAGCCCGAGAAATGCGGAGTCGATTTAAGTAATGCTTTCGTCTTTGTGTTGAATTAACTTGACGGTAAATATTTGGTTAGGTTCTGTAGGACCGAATTGATATTTGAAAACTATTATTTCGTAATTGCATGCTTTAATTTGAGAATGATAGAAGTTGCCTAGAATAATTTATTATAGATAATTATGTTGTCAAGAGATTTTTGAGAAATCTCTGTATCAACAACATGTCTAAGGATTGTGCTAGTATACTATATAGTTTCTACAGGACAAGGTTCTTAATAATATTGACTCTTTTCCACTATCCTTGTGCATTATATAAATAGTTCTACTATAAATATTCAGAACCTTAAGATGAATAAAAAATATTTATTAAATATACATATATAGACGCCCTATCATAAGATACGTTTCCATATGAGAAATAAGTGATAATATCTCGAACCTGTTACACATATCAAGCTTGTTTTTACCATTACCACTGCGCCATAATATATAATCCCCTATAATAGGCGATGGTGTCGATCGAGGTAAATATATCATCGGTATGTAGGCGTCTTTTCTATTTTTATCAATGCCTGATAAAATTGATGGTCGTATGTTCGAGGAGAAAGTGAGGTTCATAGCTTTTAAGCCCTTTATTTTACGTATGTTTGAAAACCTTTTGTAATAATTGTTAGTACGTATTAAAATTGTTCATTTTAAGTCTAAAGACATGGTCCCAAAACTTAGAAAAGAATATATGGAACCTTTTCTAAGTACTATAATTTGTCTATACTCTATACTATTAATGTCCAGTGTAAAACGATAAATGTAACAAGAAACAAATAAGATATGTAGATGTTTATAATTTAGCACAGGTCGTATTTGTTGTCCTTGAAGTAGTCTTATTAGTTTGTAATAGAATCTTCATTCAAACTTCAAAAACTAGTTTGAAATTTAAGGTTAAAATTAAGTAAATTTGTCCACTGTATTATATCGAAATAATAAAAATATTTCAAAATTAACATTTCTTCTGTCCTGGCAGAGGATGGATAACAGAATCATTTTGGTAACGAATAATATTGAAACAAATATCTTAAAAAACTTACTCAAACATTTTAATAGCGAAATATAATTTTGCATACTTATAACCGACTAATAGTCCACTCTAAGGCTATTATGCTAATTCCTTGTCCGTTTATCGTCGTTTTTATTGTTTAATATAAAAATAAATTAAGGCCCAATTCCCGGTACATGTTTATGTGACAACATATGTATAGGTTTTGAACCAAGCTGTAAATCGTTATGTTTTGTTAACACATGTACCCAGTTATACGACACTTGTAGGTACATATAAACCTTATGCGTAGGTTAAATTTTACGATAATGGGTAATCACATTCCAACTTTGATTACGTTTACATATTTTATTAATATTGTTAGGAAAGTTTTTTAGAAAAGTTTTTATTGTTTCGTAACTCTTGAAGGTCTTGTACTTGCTTAGATTAAAACATTTAAAGTATCCCTTATTTTAAAGCTTAAAGTAAAAGCTTTGCAAAGGTTATACTTAATTTTTGCGATAAACTTAACGCATTAAAACCGTTAAATAAATTACTTCATCCAATATAAACATATTAGCCACCTAAAAATCTTCTTCAAACATAATTTAAACCCACCGTAGTGATCTCAACATATTTTAAAGGTAAAAAGTATGGTGCAAAGGACAGATTGAAGGTATCTGTCATTATGTACCGGGTCTGCGGGCCACGATAAGATGTAAATGAGAAGGGTGCCAAATTAATGTCGTCGGGGTAGTCGCGTTCAATAGATTTACTGTAACCAGCTTACAAACGATCGCGCGCTAGTTGCTTGAAGTTTATGAATGTATCTTCGAAGACGAAATCGATTAAGGCTGCTATATGCTATTTATAAATATAATGTCAATAGAAATACTGATAGACAACGTGACTTGATATTGGTAGAATTTTCAAGCTCAGTTTAGTGGACCTATATTACTTTTTGTACCTTCTGAACTTGACGACTTTATAATATAAGTTTATTTACGTTAATATTAGACAATAATTCCTTGTGCAAGTACTTCATATATTGGATAATTATGGATAAAAATCAATGACTTACAAAGAAGTTTTCGTAGCTTAGCTTTTGTTTCTACGAACAGTATAAAAGTAAACTTTGCCTATGTAACAAATAGCTACTAAAATATTCATTTCAATTATCGAATATCCAGCTAAATTACGGAGTTGCCAAACTTAGCTGAAAATATTCGAACGGAGTTACACCATAAATTGGGCGTTTGTTACTGAAGCACTTAAGATATCACGTTCTTTGACGGTCATATATTATTCGCGGGATTATTTCGGTTTCTCTCGTATTGTCTCGATTTTCAATCACCTAATTGGAGTCTAGACTTGGATTCACTTAGGCAAGAATTTTGAGTAATATTACAGTTTGGTTATTCGGGAGGTGTTGTCACTTTTCATAATGTGTTATTTTCATATGCGACAGTTTGTATTGATTTAATATTATAGTTGTTTTGACCGAGTTTGTTAACTTAACTGTTTTTTCTTATAATCTGCTCTGTCATTCCCTCATTCAATATGTTATTGTAAAAATAGACCTTTGTGTTCAGTAAGTTTAATATTAATCGGTCAAATACTTAAATATAAATAGTAAATTTATACTTCATACTTGACTTGATTATAATGGACGGACGAACAAACACGCTTGCAAATAATAGTTTTTTTTTTTAAATTTTAAAGTTGACGCTTCACGCTAACAAAAATGCAGCTATGATTTATAACTACTTTAGCCAAAGTGACTTGACAAATATGGCACTTGAAACTTGAATATCGATTCGAGATTATATCTTCACCTATCAAATTAGCTACCGGTTTGTATAATAAATTTTATGATCAATATAAAAATAGTGTTTGAAAATTCTCCAGCTTCCTTAATATGGCAATGCCAGAGAGACGGGTTTTTATATTTAGTATATTAATTTAATAATTAGGTTTCAATATCTATTACTAATATATAAAGCTGAAGAGTTTGATTGTTTGTTTGAATGCGCTAATCTGAGGAACTACTGATTCGAATTGAAAAATTCTTTTTTTATTGAATAGAAACTTTATCGAGGAAGGCTTTAGGCTACATAAAATCACGCTGCGACTAATAGGAGCGAAGAAATAATGGAAAATCAAATCAACGGGGAGGAAGTCGCGAGCAACAGCTAGTACATATAAGATAACGTAAAACAGTTGATGCGTCATAGTAGTGCTATAACCATGGGACGATTGGTTAGTTGTATGTTAAGCAGAGCACGGTGAAGATCTCCTATAAAATAAAACAATAAATCAAGATTTTTATCAAATATTTTAGCATTATCTAAGGAATTACTCGAGATAATGATAAATACGTGGTCGGGTTATAGTTTTTCAACTTTTTCTTGTTTGTTATTCGAGTTCGTTCGTCGTTGCATGTTCCATTGTTATTTATATTTAACAGAAGAATGCAAATTGCGAGCTGTTACAGACAATGAATTTACATAGCTTTGCATTTTATTCTCCTCGTTTGTCTAGTGATTACATGTGTACCTACGTCTGATTTCGATTCCCGGCGAACTTTAATTTTAATTTTTATGGACTACAAACGATTGCTTCAGACCTGTTAGTGATAACACTAGTAGACAACAAAACTACCTTCCAAAATAAAAATTAGTCCTTTATCATTTATTTAAAATTCTTAGCTTCATAGACGAGCTAGGTTGGAATTAAGATTGATGTTTCAAATTTGTAAATAGTAAGAGAAACTGACGAAAAAGTGTCTCGTATTCGGACTAATGAAATCGTTTAATAAAATGACACAATTATTTTATCCTAAATACCGTAATGATCGTCACAACCCACATTCCGTCCCCTACTGGCTCCTATAACGTTCTAAGAAGCTCATACACAAAGATATGAGACGAAAATAAATGTCCCGTCGCATTGCAACCGGGCGATAAGTCGGACAAAAAGATTTCCTGCATTCAAACAGCACAATAGCGCATGAAGTCTTGTAATTACTATTTTCCTGGCGCCTTTCAGCGTATATTTTTCACAGAATGGAATATACGATGCTCCTTTGTAAGGCGCTTCATATTGGCAGATTCAATTGGAAATTTTCCACTATGCATCGTTCGTTAATAGGTTTTCTAAGTGTAATGTGAATTAAAGGAGTTGGCGATTTGTTCGCGGGGAATTCAATGCAATTAGATGCATAATTATATGTATACCTCAATGGGAAAATGTTTTTTAGTCATTAATCCGAATTCTTGTTTTAATTTGGCTGTGATTTGGTATGCAGGTAAATAAGGCTTTGGGCGTGGCTATTACTTATAAAAGGAATATTTTTATATATTTGTTGGTATTCCCAATTTTTTAAACATCGTCCGTTTGGTTATAATGTTAGTAGTTTTCTTAGAAGCACTATTAGTACCAAGTATCATGCGATATAGTTAAATAAGATGTATTAATGGAGCTATAAATTATTCTGGAGTGTCGCATATGACTTTTACTAAGTAATAAACATCTTGTTTCATAAACTAAATTAGTGTGACAAGTTCTTCTAGGAGGAATCCGAATATATTGCAAATAAGGTCATTGACCTTTATATTTGAGAAATATGATGATTCAAGATAAAGAACATATAAGACGATGTTATTCATATAGACTATATTATTAATTCATGTGTATTTCTAAGTGATACTGATTTCATTTTTTTTACATCTTGTTTTATATGTACATAAATTTATATTCCTAACTTTATTGGCTTTTTCCGTTTGAATATAAAGCTTTCTCTCACAGAATATCTACACGATATATGGTATAACATCATGTCCAAATACTCTAGCAATTATATCAACACATTACTCTCGCGAAAGAAACCCGAACGCCACGCAAGATTAAAAATACACATCTTATCCACAATTTTTAAATAACAAAAGAGTTAAATCTCCGAACTTTTAACAAAAGGCAGCGCGTTAAGTATTCAAGGAAAAGTTTCTAAATGACAGCCATAAGCGATCTCCGATGCTAGTTGGAGGCCTTTGTAATTACACCAACACACTCACAGCTTTACATACCGTTAAACCCACTCAAACAAGCCATTAACGACCTTATTACATTCATTACAACCTTAAAAAAAACTATTAAGTCAAGTAAAATCCCTTATCTAATACAAAACGTTCGCGTCTGCATTATCCGTTGAAAGGTCAAGTCTATATGGAAACAAGCTACTTATTACCAATAAAAATTTGAAGAACAACGACTAAGTGGCATTTAGGAGTCAGTCAACTTGTAGTTAGGTCGTTTCGGATCTCGCGAGGCGGACTGGTTTTGAGCCGGTCGGAAGAAATGTGGATACTCTTTGTGCGCATTCCGATAGCCACTGTCCGAATGAAAGAAGGGTTATGTTTTAAGTGAATATCTTTATTTACTGGAATAAGCTTCGTTTTTAACTATTATAGATTATATTCTTAATATTTTATTAATAACGTACTCATCTAACAATGACTTATGAGTGATATAGTATTGAAGATGAGTTTATTTTTGTCAAAATCGAAATATTATTTTTAATCTGTAAAGATCTTGTAAAGAGTAATCTCGGGATCTACTGAACCGATTTTAAAAATTATTTCGCCAATAGAAAGCCTCATTATGGCTGAGTGTCATAGGCTATTTAAAAAAAAAGATTGTTAACATTATGCCCAACGAAGTGGGCACGGTTACGCTAGTATAATATATATGGCGTACTATCGTTACGTTATTCAATAAGGAAGGAATGTAAATTCTAAAAATATCGGACACTAACAAAGTTAAACCGATGAACACCGATTTTTCCCAGCACTAGACCACTCCAACTTAAAGCTAGGCACTTCCATCCATCACTCGATTTACGCATACGATGTGAATAAATCGCCGGCACTAACCTTTGCGTTTTGTGAATCGGTACGTGCTCGGAAAGCAGAAATCGGTAATATTTTTTCTCAAACGACGCGTCGGTGCGTACACGGAGCTTGTTGAAATCGGTAGAAATCGCTATTTTACGATTCACAGATAGGGTTATTTATATATCGGATTTAATTATGTTATCCGAGGCGCGTCGTTAAATAGCTTACTATGTTTTTCGAGCAGTCAATAAGCTGTGGGTGTTTGATATATTTTGAAGTTTCTAATCAAAAGCTATCAATATGATGTAGGTCAATGAACCTTTTTAAGTTCTTAATGCTTTTGTTTTTTGTTCAAATCTACTAGAACATGTTTATAAGTTTCACCTAAATTTATTCTATTATAGAAGAGGCCTACGTCCAACAGTGGTCCAGACAGACAGGCTGATGTGTATGTACTATGTATGTATGTATAGGAAAGAGTATCTCCGCTCCGCTAAAGATCTGCTTCGATTTGATAAATGAAAAATTTTCTTAGTTATATAACATCAAATAACTCAAGGTTTTATACCAAAGCTTATGACTTATCAACTCGGAAAGCTGCAGATAACTTCTAATGAACAATAAAATAAAATTAATACCAAATGATGTCTCTGTAACGACGCCATAAATAATATTATACTCACTATGATTGACATTTATATGAACGATTCTTGATTTTAACTTTTGGAATTTAGTAATAACATTATTGGATTTAAAATTGTTATTGGCTACGTAATAACTTGATTTGTGAGTATTTCTTGCTTAATTATATTTATATGTATGAATAAAATTGAAGTGTTTCGTATGTTGAAATTCTTCTTACTTAAATGTCACTTAAATTATCACAATTCAAGAACTTATTATTCACTTCAATCAGTCGCGTATCAAAAAGAAAAAATTATAGATTTTGCTTAGCTAATTTCTAAGCTAACAATTAAGGTTCTTACAACCTAAATTACCTTTACCATACATACTACATATATCTTATCGGCCATTAATTCGTCTATTTTATGAAGCGGAAATAGATTTAATTATTAATACCTAAGCAACATGCGGTAACAGGTTACCGTAATACAATTTATTGTAATCACATTACATTAACGATATCAGAATCCTTTTAAGTATTGATAGACACGCAAATGAGGTTGCTTGGAAATTGCTACAATTTGACTTATAAGTATGTAGATAAGTGCTTACTGGATTTCAATTATTCGGGACTTTAGTAGCAAGGTGAAGTTTTTATTTAGGAATACAATTGTATTGAGATTTTATAAAATATAGATCGTTATTAGTAGTTTCGTAGTTATTTAAAGGTATATAGAGATGCCTTTAATGTGACTGTTTTTTAATAAATAAATAAAAAATCTTTTTTTCATAAGCATAGATTTTTGTAATTCTAAGTTCATTGTAGGATTTTTATAGTTTTTTAAAAAAAGATGTCTGAGCAGTTAGTACATAATTTGTTCGTACTAAGACTATTGATTCAAAATACTTTCTACTATGTAGCTTATCCAGTAAAGTTAATTTTCGTTTGTTTGACCTTCAATTGACAGATTTTTATATAAAATATGCCAATTAATTCTTCCAACACGTATAAGCTATAATGATTATCAAATCATTGTAATAATAGAACTAACGGTTTTATAAATCATCCGTAAACACGGAACGTATGCAAAACAGTTGAATGCACGCTCTCCGAACATGTTTAGCGAAAAATATGTTTATTTAAAGGATTATTGTGAGTTATTTGGAGCCGAGGCACGTTGCTCAAAACCATTGTTTCCGCGTTTAAAATTCATGAGCTCATAGGCAGTTGTATGGGACATTAGAATACTTGACAGGGGTACGTTTTGTTCGCATCTTGAGTCGATATGCATTGAAATGTAATGCTACTGTTTCTGACTGTACATAAAGGTAGAACTATCAGTAGACACCTCACACGAACAGGCAGGGAAGGGCTTCAAACATTAGGTATATATATATATGTATGTATATGTAACATATGTATGTATATATTAGTAGTATTTTGAACAAAGGTTTGGTTTGTAAATTCGGTTTAAATATATTTAAATGTATATTAAGTATCATTAAAACGTATCTTGCTGATGTTATTATACTTTTTTAATCATTGATTGGATAACGAATTAACAATTAAGTTGTTATAATTGTTTAAACTTAATGAAATAGTTTTTAATGTTAATATATTTCATAGTATTGATTGACCTCCTAGCTATGCGTGTGTCTAAGTTTGAAATTATTTTTTACGACATTAAATATCACTGTAATATCTTTCCAAATTGAAATTGTATATATAACTAGTTCGCCTTAGTAACAGTCACCCTAAAGTTATCATTACCCTAGTTACCCTAACCTTATCAAGAGAAGGTAAGGCACCTAAGGTATCGAGATTGTCTTTGTAAATTGAAAAGGGGATTTAACAATAAATACCTGAGCGAAATTCCACAGCGTTCCAGATTTGTCACGTCATAGTCAGTCGGTCATAGTGGTTTCTTCATAGTTACGCTTACTAAATTCTATTGGTATTTGCTGAGCCTGATGTTATATGAATGCAATATACCTGAGTAAGGTCTATGTAATATATTCGTTTCTAGGCGCTTTTAAAAGCCTTGCGTGGTTTGTATCGGGCTGGTTCCGTAATAAGAAAGTATTGTAATATATGTTTTTGCATTTTGGAGGAAATTGTGTACTTTAAGAACTGCAGGACATAATACATTATTGAAGAGTGTGTTTCATATAGTGTATCCTACTTATGATATCGCAAGTAATACCTTCATTTTATATAGTTTTAAGACGGTAACAGTTTCAGTGAATCCACTAGGAATCTATCAACACGTACAATTATAGATTTTGATGTTCCACTTCAAAATAAATTTTAGACATAGTTGCAAGCCAGGTCGATAACCTACAACGTGACATTGTATTTACATACTCAGCTTCCAAGAACACAAATCGAAGTAGCCGAGCAATTTCGAGAAAGTACCGACTACCGACCGTATAACGAAACAATGTGTTTTGTAGAAAAACCCAATTCATCAGTTCTTTGTTTGGGCTACGAGTAAATGGGATATGACTGACGTTTCTGAGAACAAATATGTTCATACCAAAATGAGCTTTACGTCATATTAACATAAAGGCTATTTCTATACGAACGTTTTGGCATACAATTTGCGGTTACGTTCATATGTATCAGAATTGTTCCCTGAATCCTTTATTATGGGATGTCAGCGTTTCTAATATTACTATGTTTATTATCCATTGTTGTTTTAGTGTGTAATGATTCGAAAGCATTCTTACGTGGTGAGGTAATAGTCATTCAAAAAAGTTAATTGACCTTACAATAACTTAGCTGATTAAATACACATGGTATAAAAAATAACAATGAATGTCTAGTCTTAATGATAATTTTCGAACAGGAAATACACGTTGTATTTATTAACAAAAACTAGATCATTAAAAACGAATTATAATCATATACGGTGTATTTAAAATTTCGAATATCAGATTTCCAGTAGGTTCGAATATTAATCCGATATCATTACGGATTTTGCAGACGCCTACACGCCGAGCCGTCGTTAGCTACATTAAAATATAATGACATATGGATATTGACATGGGCTTGAATAAAACTGATTTGTACCAGGAACCGCAAAACATGAAACGTTACACAGCAATAATTCAAAACATCATCCATCCCTGTTTGGCACTTCGCATCCAATACGAAAGAAAGAGCCAACGGTATACAGCTCAGTGCTACATCCAAAAACATTTATTACACGCCATCAAGTTTTTAAATGTGTAATTTGACACCTCGCTACAAAATGACCCCGTCAAGACAAGCGTGAATGTTTGTCAGCTGGACGCAACAAGACGGCTATAAATGTCACTGACTGGAATTAACTGATACTGGGAAAGAATATAATTCAACCTAAATTCTACTCCTGGAAGGCATCAAAGTTATTTAAGTATCAGATCCTACGTTCATATTAAAAAGCAGGGTCTTTCGTAAGTTAAAGTAGAATGCTTGGCACATATAAGGACTAGCTCGCATATAAAAAATGATTACAAATAAATTATAAATTGTTCCTATTATAAAATAAATATATAAACCTCATTATCTCGCTTATAACCGAACGGATTAAAATATTTATTCCAAACTAAAAACTGTTAATTCATAATAATAACAAGTAATTATTATTAAAAAAACAAAATACCCGACTGCACACTAAAAAAAGAGTAATTATGTCTTTATCCCGTGGGACTTTTAGGATAAAATGTATCCTATGACACTCCCGTAATCAAGACAAATCTAACGATACCTCATACATCAAAATCCATCAAGCCGTTTAGGCTACAGGAGGTCACAAAGGAACAGACATACATACTTACATACACTCGAAAAACATTACCCTCTTTGGCAGTCGGGTAATTACATGAGACAGATACATCTATTGAATGAACAACATACAGCAAAAAGAAACAACAAAAAATACCTCTAGGTAGAGGTTTTTTTTAATATATTAAGGTTAATATATTAAAAAAAAACTTTGCATCCGGGTTTCCGCACTACTTATCATATAAAATTCCTTTATTCCAGATCATTAAATCTTAATCTTTCTTCGTCCAGTTCGCCGAATCAGTTCGTTTAAAATATATTTAACGATTACGATCGGTTTGTAGCAACACCTCTCCGTCCAGTCGTAAAATTTAAGCGTTAAGGGTGTAATTACAGGCTTAATTAGCAAACTCGACGGTTTACGAGGAACGTGACTGTATGCAATCATTTATAACATTGGTCAGAGGGAGCGTACGTAGGAGGTGGCTAGGAAATCATATAACGCGATTCGATGCGAATTTATTGGCAACTAGAATCCTATCCTACAAGGTAATATTGGTATATGTTGGTACGGATGGATGTTCGTTTGTTATTCTTTCGCGCAAAAGCGGCTTGACCGATTTAGTTGAAATTTATTATGTAGATAAGTGATACCCTTTTTTTGACGGGGGAAATCCTCTTACGGATACCGCGTCCTCCTCGGGGGAGAAGGAGGCGGTTATGTGGGACTCGCCTAAAACCGGCCACTACCGACTAAAACCCACCGGTGTTCCGTCGCGCACCCTTTCGGGGGGCGGACCTGCCGAGGACGCACGAAGCAATCAGATAAGTGATACCCTGGATTAACACATAGGATACTTTACATCCCGGGATGCAATACCGGTATTGCTCCGGGAACGGGAACTAGGCGAGTAAAACCGCAGGGCACTGCTACTCATTTATAATACTGATCAGAGGGAGCGTACGTAGGTTGGAGCTAGGAAATCATATAACGCGAGATTCGATGTGAATCCATTGGCAAGTAGTATGCATAATAAAGCTGATTCTTGAAACTACAAAGATATGAAACTCTTCCTTTAAGTTAAAAGAATAGCAACCATGATACTAAAGTTCTGATTTGCATTACCCGAATAAAAGCTCACTCTAGCTAGCAATCTGTAGAAAAATTATAACGATGGTTTGTGTGAGCTTCTGAGAATTATGACATTGGTATTGAAAATTTTTTTCTCAATAGAAAACTATACTTTAAATATATTTTTCGTATTATTACTATAATAACAAACAAATGAAATAAAACAAACAACGGTTATTGGTTTTTTATAAACAATAGTTTGTTTGGTCGGATAAGTACGAATATCTATACGCGTGTACCAGGAGCCCATATTGCAGTAAGAGCTTAAATACAACGCGTCCAAGTACCAAATATAATGCAAATCGTGTCGAATATTCCACTTTAGGCCGGACTAGATCATGGTAATTTAGCACTTAATTACTTATACGTATGACTCATTGCTGTTTGAATTAGTATCGATAGCAGTGTTGTTTTAGGATGTCCTTCAGCGGTTTTAATTAATGTTGGAAAGGTCAAGACCGTGACTGGACATGACGTCAATGTTTTGGTACGTATATTGATTAGAAATTAGCTGAATAGGGATACTTAGGTATAGATGTACTGTTAGGTAGGTACAGACGATTACAGAAGTGTACTCATTTACAATTTTTCTTACTTATGATGTTATTACTGTGTAGTTAATGATAGTGTAAAGATTTGAAGTTTTTAATGTGTTCATTTATTTCTGCAGTCGTTTGTGCGTTTGTTTATTTTGTTCGAATCGCGTAATTGAGATTGCTTACAGTATTCTTACGTTCTTCTTAAAAAATAGTTAATTATAAGAAGTTTCCAATATTAAAATGTGTCAGGTCGGTTCTTAAAATGGAAATTCAATAAATACTTATTATTATAATTTTATTAGTGGTAATTATAATAAAGTGAAATTAATAATTCAAATGAAATTATAGTAAATTATATGTATTTCAATTACTAAGTAACAAGCAAAATTGATTTCTCTTAGCACTAGTTAGCGCGTGGGTTGTCAAGATAATGCTTTGATATACCTGTTGTCATTGTTATCTTAATTAAGCCTTAAGGTTTATTAAAGGAAGGCTTTTCATCGTATATATACTAACTATTTGTCTTCATTAGCCACGCTCCCTGATTTTACACGTAGTTTTCGTTCCCTTGGCCATAGAGGGATAACATTTCTGTAAAAATATTAAAAAATTGTTAATTGTAAATAAATAAATTAAAAAAGAAGCCTATTTTATTTTTTATTTATTTTTTACACTTTTACAATTAACATACTTAAAATGAGTTTTGATACAATCTAAGTAACAGGCGACTTTATCACTTGAGAGTGATCTCTTCCAGGCAACCGATATTTAGTAGAGAGTTTAAAGAAATTAACAAAAGTAAATCAGCTATATTTTATCAGTGGTTTAATCTTTCTGTTTAAAAAACAAACAAACATTCATACTTACAAACTTACGTTTTACTTCTAAGAAGAATGTAGATAATATTATAAATATAGTTTTGATATTTTTAATCATTTATATCGGTTATATTAACATATATAACATAAAGTAACTTTCACCTTTTATTCGTATGTGCGCTCAGAACAAAATCAGATATTCTATTCTACAGCTAAGTAAACCTCACAATTAATAACCTAACTATTTAATTAGTTAAACTACTCGCTTTAATTAACTCAAGGTGTGGAAAGAATCTTATAAGAGTCATTTTACCGCGTTATGAGAGAACGTGCCAGCGTGGAGCACTCATGTACATTTTTCTACTTAAAATGAAAATTTTCAAGAGAATTTTCCATAAGTGTACTCTAAGTAAAGTATACTAAACATATGCTTACCCTATTCTTGACTGAAAGGTTAAACATTCAATAACACAGTAAGTAGGTACTTAAATCTTTTAATATTTCGGTTTTTTAATATCGTCCAAAGGCCTAAAAAATATTATTTTTGAAAAATGATTTACTTCTTCTTTTTACAATTTTTCAAAATTATCTTTGTAATTGTTAAAAAAAATTGAAAAGCGAAGGAAAACATAACTGCGAATCATGCGCCTTGGAGACGTATATATGTTACATACGCGTCTTAGAAACATATCTTGGAGACTATACAAGGCATATACGCTATATTACGCTTTTAAGACGTGTAAGTAATCAATGGTTTCTTTCCGATTTTTTTATTAGTTCTTAATTTTGCCAGGCAACCTTGTTGCAATATTTGTCTGACATATTCTTTAAGTATGTAAAATCAATAATCACCAATTAACAGATAAAGCATTTTGTCCATAATTTCGTATTGCAATTGCTATGTACACGTTTTTTTTGTATAAATACGAATTTTAAATTAAAATTAGCCAGTAAATTCAGATATTTTCAGTCGTTTCCGGAAGTTGTTCAATACGGGAAGTCGTTTAACCTACTTTTGTGTTCCATTTTTAAACAACCTCCACTCCATTCTGTTTATCGATGGACACATTTTTGTAATGAAAAACAAAAAAGCTATCTACCTTTTTGTTATTTTATTAAGTACCTAATTAATTTCCGTGCTATTCTTTCGTCAATTTATGTATGTAAATTGGGTATTTCATAGATACATGTAAGTGTTCTATTATATAAATTCAACATATATAAATACATCTATATATCTATTAAATACCTTATTAACATCCAATATTACTTACCTTCGGAACAAGAACTATACAGAAATGTAAGTGAAGCCCACAATAGCTTTTTCACCTCGAGAAAAAACTGTTAAACTTTAATATTACAAAACAGGAGTCGTTTAGTATAATTTTAAAATGTCGTAAATAATCGCGATAGCCAGCCAAGTTTAAATTAAGCGCAGCCATAACTTGTGTACCTTTTTCAAGGAATGGGTTTGTGCTTACTAATATAAGTGATAAATTAATGCTCGGATGTGGGTCAAGTTATTTGCTTATAACTTGTTATCACGTAATGTCATTACATTGCATAGGAAATTGAATTTACACAAGAAGAATTCTTAATCATTTTCTTATTTCTTTGTAGTTATATTTTAATGGTTTATGTGTGTGATATAATAATGTTTTAATGAGAAATGGTTTCGTTAGGCTTATATAAGGCTATGTATGGACGTTTAAAAGTTTTGCTAATATGTAAATAAGAGATAGGAAAACGATAAAAAGAATTGTAATAGAAGATAGAGAAGGACAGAAGTATACGGGCAAACTTACCAATTTGTGTAGTACAAATACTTTAAAGGTATTGTCTTAGACTAATCGTTATAATTTTTTCCACATAAATATGTTTGTCAAGATGTTTCTCATGAATAATTGATTCGTTCTTTCGTCATTATTTGGAAAAATACTACATAGATTAAAAAATAACGTACCTATGTCGAAAAATATATGAACATACAACGATAGAGCTCTAAATTATAAGTTATATTTAAAGAAATTTTATTTAGCTCAGCCTTGTACGAAGCAAAGCCTCTTGGTCATACGTCCATATTTACTAACAATATTATCGTAAAATATAAATACCGACCCAATATGTCATACTTACAACCTATTGAAATCGCCAAAGCGTGAGCTCGTAACGAATTACAGCTCATAAATATGTGTTTGTTTGCACCAAGAAATGTACGAAACGCACGCATCGGATTTGCAACGGTTCGGATTGTGTGCGATTTTCTGCAATCGATTTTTACGTGATGACGTCATTCTGTTATTTAGGTTTAAGTGGAAATAATGTGTGTATTGGAATTTTAGATATAACTAGCTGTTGCACGCGACTCCGTCCGCGTTGACTTTCATAAAAAAATTATTCAACTGGAAACTGGATAAAAAGTATCCTATGTCCTTCTCCTGGTTCTAAACTACATCCCCACCAATTTTCAACCAAATCAGTTGAGCCGTTATCGAGTTATAAATGGTGTAACTAACACGACTTTCTTTTATATATATAGATAAGGTTTATCGCAATATAAGACGCTAGTTTAGTCTGTTTTGTAGGTATTGTGAAGACAAACTAACAAACCCATTCTTCATATTTTTAATATTGGAATAGATTTATATTATCTCGTTCCAATGCCAAGTTTGAATCATTTGCTTTGAAAAAATATTTTAATGTAAAGTAGGTGGTTATTTTCAACGGCGATCGGCCGCCATGGGCAAAATAGGCCAAGGTTGCAATTCTATTGTAATGTAATGTCACAAACCCTCTTTCAGACCCGTTTTATCGTTATAATACAAGCTTTTGAAGCGACTCTGTTCGCTTTTACTATACTATAGATTATCATAAATTGTAAAACTTGGTTAGTATATGTTTCATTTTTGGTGTGAGTGTAATGAAATGCGTTTTTAATTTGGAAAATTTGTTAACTTATATTATAAGTTCTGTGTTCTGTTCATTAGAATGTAATCATGTATTAATTCTAAAATATCGAAATATATTAGTTAGGAGATATCAACACTTCCACCATTCACTATCATATTATGTGTACGTATCACTTTACGACCACTCAGATTCAGACTTCTACGTAATCAGATTGCTTGGCAGAAATTGCTATTTAGCTATAAGGTCGCCTGTAGATTTTTACTTGTAATTTTTTATACTTATTTTAATGTTATCCTATTTTAATACACATTTGCTATAAATGTATTTGGGTACTACAGTAAATAAAAATGCATATATACCTACATGAATTTTAAAAACGCCTTTTTTTTGAAATCGGTTAAAAGCTAGCATAGCTATAGGAAATAAGCCATTCAGTTGAGACATAAAATAATTGTTTGAAACAACAATCGAATTTGATTTCGATACGACAATCTCGACTACGGATATCGATTTCCCTAATACCCGAAACTAGACAATAGCCAATTACCAGTTACAATAATTTAAATTATCCGGAATCCCTACGGCGGCATTTATTAATATCACTTGTAAAGTATTTATGGCCTATTGTGTTTTTATGTTCGTCCGACCGTTTCATATTAATGCTATTCGGAATGCACGAATGATGACTGTTGTATTACTGCGCATTTTTAATCAAATTCTTTGATAGATATGATAATAATTCAGTTCAGTTTTGTCGTAAGATTTACTAGAAAATAATGTTAATTAAATACTGTTATATTAATTATAATTTTAAGTTAAAATCGTTCATGTGAAAGTCTTGCAGTGAATTTTGTTTAGACATAATTAATGGCGTCCAGGGATTTTGTTCGTTTTATTTCTAAAAGGTACTTATATGCTCTGAATTGCTTAACTTTTGTACCTACTTTCAAATTTAAGTGTGTAAACGTATTGTGTGGCTTAATTGTAAAAAATATGTAGGTAATACACATACAGACAGACGTTTCATATCATATTATTTAGGGATTGGTCTAACTAGTCTAACGCCGACAGAATTTCAGTTAACTTTTAACGTAAATTTTCAACAAAAATAGGTCGGATCCGCACTTAAAAATTCATATTAATAAAACAGGCGCGTTCCCCAGCGTACAAGAATTCATCGGATAGTGTAAAAATATGCAAAAACGTCAGAATTAATCAACTGTGTTGTTTCGCAAATTGTTTTAGTTTTTCTGTGTCCCTGATCGATGCCAATTTTGCTGTCTGCCTCCATTTCTACTATGACTTCATCTCCCTTTGCAGTGGATGTAAAAACACGGGCTTTAATTATATTTTCTGACGCTTTAGCGTTTTACGTTTTTCGTTTTCACGGTGTAGTTGTCCAGATGAAATGTTTTACTTTTGTATAGTTTGGCGTTATTGAGTTTACGAAGGTTAAATGGTTAATTGTGGGATCACAATATGTTTTTGCAAAGCCTAGAGCAAACTCTAGTTATTTACAATTTTCCAGCCAGCCTTATTTGGATAAGCAATACGTAGGTAACTATCGCATGTACCTAGTTAATTTAATAACGAAAAAAATATGTCTTATAAAAGTATGCATTACACTTAACTGTTTTTGGCAAGGACCATATTAAATAAAATAAAAATAATAATTTCCTAGCATTTATTAACATTAAAAAGGCACGTATATTTTCTTTAAACGACACTGACCGATTTCTAAAAATATATCTTACGTCGCGATGAGCGTCCCTTGCTATTAATAAAGTAGAAAACTAGCTTATATAGTAAATACTTGTAAAAGTTTAAGAGACAATTATTATTAGTATGATAAATTATTACTATTTAAATATATTTTTCATTTACCTGTTAATTTCCACATAATCGGTCGTTCGTCTAATTTTTGCAAGTATTTCTCTTCCTTCAATAGTAGGCGTTATGCTAAATCGAAATTTATATGAAGCTAGCTTAATTCTCGTCCAAATAAACTGATTTTTTCAGTTTATTTATGCGTATTTAAATCTCTTGGATAATGATAAATTCCCTAACAAAATTAAACAGTCGTGAACAGTTTTAACAGCCATAAAAAGTACCTAATGTAGTTTTCATAGATTAGAATTACTATTGCTTTTACGATATCAGTAGATCATTCTGGTAATTTAATTTAAACATAATATTATACTATGTTTAAAATAACTTATACCTTCATTCCTACAGCACCAAGCAGCTAAGTACTGATAAGCTAAAATTAACTTGCAAGTTCAAAGTGTGTTTAGTTCACTGGAAAGTGCGTGAACCGTCAGCACATCAAAGTGAATGGTGAACGGTGAACGAATGATTCCACCTCGCCGGTCTTGACCGTTGTTTCGAGTGTTTTACCAGACAGGTATTATGTAGTATATTGAATACTGTTTTAGAATTTACCTACGTTAATAAACAAAGCGGATTTAGCTGTTGAAATTCGATAAAACGACACGATTACTCGTAATTATTTTCAAATTCAAAGTCAAAGTTAAAGATTTTAACATTTTTTGAATCAACAAGATTACAGAGCCGGCAAGAAACCCTGATAGTTACTCTTCAACTTTTGATAAGTCATTCCCTCATTTTAGACGTTATATAGGTTAATATGACGTTTAAAAACAAAATGGCTTCCTATCTATATGGATCTGTCATAATCAGTTATACTATAGAGGACGAGATAACTACTTATTCTTTACATCCATTGGCATCCATTATCAGAGGTGGTCCATTCCCAATAATTGACCGCACCTTTAAACCAATACTATTTCCGTCTCCCGGCTCTTCTCCCTTCTACGACCATTACTATACATTTTAGTACGTACTTACCTATTCTTCAAGATCTTGTTGTATTTCTATTAAACAGTTACGGTCGGTTAGTATGTATAATAACAATCAAAAGTTTGAAATGTAGCTAATATTGTTAACCCATACCTACTATTTACTACCGTGAATACTCAATACATCTTAAAAAAGAACGTTAGTGTCACTTTCAAAGGTAATAAGATCAGTCCTATACTTTTCAATATAACATAGAAAATCAACCACAAAACTAATCTATACTTCCATACTAATATTATAAAGAATTAAAGTTTGTGTGTTTGTTAAACTGTAAGGGGTAATCTCGGGATCACTGAACCGATTTTAAAAATTATTTCACCAATAGAAAGCCACATTATTGCGGAGTGTCATAGGCTATATAAAAAACCAAAAACGATAATTAACATTATGCCCAACGAAGTGGTGGGTCAACTAGTATACTATAAAACAAATTAAGCAACAGCAAAATTAATGTGTTTTTGCATAAGTAACAAAGTTCGACGCTCCAACTCTAATTACGAGGTATATACAATAACGCCAGTTATTCAGTTTACTTGGAATTAATGGATCAAAATTGCAGTGTTTTATTAGCGGGTTGTATATCAGAAGTGACATTTAGAATGATAAATTTATGAGAAATAATGGGCTGCATAATTGTGACATAAAACTCATTGGAGCAAATTGGCTAGGAATGCGTCCGACTTGACGGAGATGTTTTGAAATATGCTGTAATTAATAAGCCTTGTGATTCATATGACATTTTCATTAAAAACAAATGATTAACTTTAATATATTGATATGCTTTAGTAACGTATTTCAAAAACAGGGTATTTTTTCACGACTTTACTTTTTCTTTAATTTTTTTATTAACAGTATCAATTATATAAAAACTATGATGATAATGTACAACTTACAATATTGTTTTTTATAAATTATTATTTTTTATAAATTGGTATTTGAATATAATCAAACAACACGAAGTCTTTTCGATTTTTTTCTCAAGTTTTAGACGTTGCTATTAAAGGTTTTATAAAAATCAACTTTGCTAAAATAACAACTACGAAATTGAACCTATAAAAATTTTACCCTATATATTTTACAACGAAACGATCAATACCCAAAAATACCACTTTGAAACGTGTTCCACCACAAACTCTATATAAAAATTTGACGTGTACAAATAAAACGTCCTTTACACCTGCTATCTGCAGCGGTCGAACGAACTGAACGGGTGAGCGACTGAACGAATGAACGGCTGAATGACTGATTTATTTGCCCGTTCAGCGTAATGGTTTCGCGAGCTAATCGAGCCAGCTCGCCCGCCACTTATTTAGAATGCTTAAACAGACGTGAAGGAATACCGTGTGAGGGCGCTTTGAACGCATTCCTCGCTCGGTACGTAATTAATTGCGCTTAATTAAATAAAATTCTATTCTATTTTGAATTTAGAATGAACGAACTATTTCAAGAGTGATTTAAAGTTGTGAATGAACCGTTTTTTATGTAAACTGTTTCTCTTGTACATATACGTTTTAGCACCTATCGTTTAGCAGAAGTTTTTAAAAGGTTCTAATTATTATTTATCTATTGTTTTTTAATGTTTTATGAAACATACTTTTGTCATTTTAAAAATAACGTAAACGTAATTGAACTCGACTCCAGAAAATAACGTAAAAACGACGCAACACAGGCACAGCGAAATATCGAAGTGGAAATAAGCTTCGGATTATGAAATATTTGCTACGAGCTGCGTCTCGAAAAATATTTTATTCGTAAATATAAAGTAGCGAATCGGAAACTGTTTCATTATTACAATGAGGATAAAAAATCCGTCACCTAACCGAAGTTCAATAGCACAAGTAGGGTGTACAAAAAAGGTAAATACGAATGTATTGTGTCTCAATAGGCTTTACTCTTGAAATGCGCCACACAAAAGAATCTTTTTTGTGTTCAATGCTAAGAAGTCGGTGGTTTTAACTGGGTAGCGTCAGCAGAACAAAGCTAACGAACATTTTTGGTAATTCGCAAATCATTTAAATACAAAATTAAGAATGATGACGAACTGTAATACTGTGACGAGTGTATTATTTCCGTGACATATATTTCCCTTAAGTTTAAAAAAAATACATTATAATATATGTATGTGCCTTCATGCAAAGTTTGATTGCTTTAAAAAGCCATTTAATTTAACTATCATCGTGTAGCATTTTAATTTATAAATATGGTATAAAAACAATATAATAATAAAATATTTTTTTGTTTCAGGTACTTATTATTTATACAAAACATTACATAGAGGAGATTAGAGAAGACATCTATAAACTATAAGGTATAATATTATCCCCAAATTTGTATCTTTTTTTGCTAACGTTACCAGAATGGGCCTGGAACGAATGCTGAACAAAGCTAGAAGAAACCTATTTGTTACGTGATAATATTCCACCCCGCCCCAAAGTCCACCCTCCAAGACATTTTGAGTTCTTTCATAACGAGAAATCATGTTTTAAGATTTATTTCACTAAGATTAATACTCGTCAGTCTTGTAGATAGTTCAATGTCTCTTAGTTATTCGGAAATCATATTTATTTATTTATCCCCTATTACATATAACACTAAAAAACAAAAATATGGCGGCCTTATCAGTCAGTGATTTCGGCCCGGCAACTAGACTTTCATATTATACATATTATATATTCCACTTGAATATGTTAAAAAAGCCGCATTAAATTAGATTGCTTTATTTTAATGATTTAAGCTTACATTGGGTCAGACCTTAGGACTTTATTATATACTAAGTAATGATAAGTTAAGCGATATATAATTGTTGAAATATATCCATACTAATATTATAAATGTAAAAGTGTGTTTATTTGTTTGTTTGTCTTTCCTTCACACCGTAGCTAAGCCATCAATCGACCTGATTTTTGGCAAACAGTTAGTTGAAAATATGGAGAGTAACATAGGCTAATTTTTAACTGGAAAAAAGGGTTAAAAGGGGGGGCGGTTAAAGTTCATATGAAAGTCCACGCAGACGGAGTCGCGGGCAGCAGCTAGTATTAAGTATCTAATATGTAGGTACAATTAAATAAAGTTAATTCTCATTTTCCGCGCATCGTTGCAATTTCCTTGAACGGCTGCCAACTGTGAGATTTGGACGCCTGTATTTGTCAATAGTAATTGTTCTTGTTATTAACATTGCTAAAGGTTTCTTGTTACGTTGAGTGGATTATTTACGTGTTTGCAAAACGGTTATTGTTATTATACATTTATACTTATTCGTATTACCTATAAAGGCGTTTATTTTGGGACGTGGTATAGCGTTATAATGTTTTCGATTATGAAGGACTTTCATTGATAGGAAGTCAAATTATTAAGGGGGCTATAGGCTTCCAGTTGAACCTGTAGCTAACACTTATATAACATACTGATTTTAAAGACTACGTTTTTATTTAACTATTATTTTTACGTCATTTTGTACAATCACTTCATAATTAATTTTCTAGATGTTTTATGAAAGAGAATAGCAATAAAGTAATTCTTATATTAAATATTTTTATATGAAGGGACGTTGTTAAGGTGTTGTCAAACAAGGTTTAAGTTCAGTCCACTGAATTAAGCGCTAAATCAAAAAGGCTAGCAAAACAGTTTACCTACCCAATTTCTAAAAAGAAATTAAATCCTATCACTAATATCGGTTTCGGTTAAAGATTCCGTTAATTACTTCCATTAGTATACATCTTATTTTAATTTTAAATCAACGAAAGTCTATAGGCTTTGAAATAAAAAACTCGCTACCATCTAAGCCGAGCTTAGTAAGAGCTTATGCTATTTAAGTAGAAACTTAACTAACATTTTAATGCTATGCGATACAGTTAACTCTATTAACAAGAAGTTAGTTTTTCCCGCGGGTCTAAAAAACTATTACACGGTCCTTAGTAATGAAGCCACTTTTAATTTCAAGGTAATTTCGTTGTTACTAGTTAGGAACTCTCGCTTGTTAAATATTAAGGTGCTTCATACATTTTCTCTTGTAATTAATAACGCATAATTATAATTATGCATTGTATAAATTTATATAGTACTAGCGGCTCCGCGTCCACTTCGTTGGGCATAATGTTAATAATCCTAATTTTTATATAGCCTATCACTCAGAAATAATGTGGCTTTCTTTTGATTAAATAATTTTTATAAAATTATTTTTCGGTTCGGTAGATCCCGAGATTACCCCTTACAATTTAACAAACACACAAAATTTACTTCTTTATAATATTAGTATAGACTAGCAGCCCCCCTCAATGATGCCCACAATTATACATTTTATTATATACATAAACCTTCCTCTTGAATCATTATCTGTTAAAAAACTGCATTAAAATCGTTTGCGTAATTTTAAAGATTTAAGCATACTGAATACGGACATACAGAAGCCAGCGACTTTGTTTTATACCATGTAATGATATACATACAACAAATCCAAAAAAAAAAAATAATGTGATTACATAACGCTAATAAATAATCTATCGTGCTTAATATGAGAAGTTTTGTTGTATTTAAAACTACGGTATTTTTATAATGAAACGATACTCTAATACATAGTATATTTTGTAAGCTATCGGCAATAGCATTCCGCTCTCACATTACCGGTAAGATGAACGGTATATCGCGTCGAGATCAATAATTCCATTTCTGGAACCAGTTCCAGGATTGTATTATGTTATTACATCTGCTGTGTGCCGAATGTAATCCATAATATAATCCCACTTCCGACTAATATAATTGCGAAAGTCGGTTGGTAAGATTAACAATAATAATAAATACACTTTATTGTACACCAAATAAGAAAATAACATTAAAAACAGCAATTGAAAGAAAAACAGTACAAAAGGCGGTCTTATCACTAAAGTGATCTCTCCCAGACAACCTGAGACCAAGGAAAAGCTAGAAAGAGTAAAATTAAAAGGTTTGATTTTTACAATTAAACAAAACTTTATTTAACTATTCACAATTATTATATTAAAATACTAGCCGCACCCTGTGGTTTCAACCGTGTAGTTTTCGTTCCTTTGTAAAAAAAGTATTCTATGTTAGGATTACTTGTAAAAGTAAAAAGCTTGTTACCTTTAATCAACCATAATAAGGGAACAATAAAGCGAATTAAATACCTCGTACAAGCATATAATATTATTTTTAAATAAATATCAGTGACTATATCTTAACATCTAATGACTCAAAGTGGGGAGCGTCAATGTAGTGCACCCCTGCCCGGAGCAAAGTAGCATTACATTGGTTATGGGCTGGCATTTCTCTTACCATCAGGAGGGCGTCCAGCTCGTCTTACCACTTCATAGAATAAAAAAACGATTAGACATACATATAGTTAGT
>JADANM010005856.1:3542937-3565717 GCA_026213755.1 Eurema hecabe | reverse complement strand
TCATCATCCTCATTATCTGTCATGTTCATCTCCAAACCTTCCAGAATATCGGGATCATATGTATTTTCTTCATCGGGATTACTTGGATACAGTGAAGCGTTGAGGCAAGCTTGTCCGTTGCACTGGCCGCAAGCTAAAGAACATCGTAGCCCTGATTTTCTGCATCCACAGCGGGAACCACTACCATTTTTGCAATTGCAAAATATTACGTTTAGTAGTTCGGCTGGTGCTGGAGGTAATAACGTTCGTATGGGCTCCAGGATTTCATTTTCAAGCATCCAGCCCCATTCTTGAGGTTCTAAGTCCTTCCCTAACCACGTTTGAATCTGGTAGTAGACACGTTTTATGTGTTGATGAGCATAATAATGTGTATTTCCAGGTATATAAGTATTGAGAAATTTACGCGTTTTAAAGAAAAGACATATAATGTCGTGTTAACTTAAAATAAAACTAAAATATATAATCCAGAATTAATAATATTTTATACTTAAATAGTTAAATATGAATAATTATATATAAATAATTAATAGTTAGTACATAAATAATGGGCATTGTTTAATAATTATAATTTCCAAGTAAATAATTGACTTTATAACGTACTGATAACCATAACTCTCGCTTGACCTTGCATTAGGCCGTATATGACTGTACGATGTGCACTCTTCGCGCTCTACCTTCAAAACGGTTGGTCGTATGAAAAAAAAGTTTAAACAAAAGTTGTAGGGAATTTTATAGCCTTCAACTTTTATAATAAATGCAAATCTCATTTAACCGATAGGAAGCCAGATATTCGCGAAAAACCGTTTTTTGTGACCTTTGACCTTGAATATCTTGAGACGCGGACACGATAACGATTGTGACTTTTGAGACAACATTTAGAATGACAAAACGAAGGTTCATACCAATTTGCAGCTTATTATCTTTCATTCCGAAGTGAAACCCCTAATATGACTGGGCTATGAACGGCTGCCAACTGTGAGATTTGGGCGCCTGTATTTGTCAATAGTAATTGTTCTTGTTATTAACATTGCTAAAGCTTTCTTGTTACGTTGAGTGGATTATTTACGTGTTTGCAAAACGGTTATTGTTATTATACATTTATACTTATTCGTATTAACTATAAAAGCGTTTATTTTGGGACGTGGTATAGGGTTATAATGTTTTCGATTATGAAGTACTTTCATTGATAGGAAGTCAAATTATTAAGGGGGTTAGAGGCTTCTAGCTAACTTGAACCTGTAGGTAACGGCTCATATAACTTACTGATAAATTTAAAGACGACTTTTCAACTGACTTATTTTTACGTCATTTTGTACAATCACTTCATAATTAATTTTCTAGATGTTTTATAAAAGAGAATAGCAATAAAGTAATTCTTATATTAAATATTTTTATATGAAGGGACGTTGTTAGGTTGTTGTCAAGCCTAAGGCTGTAACCAGGTTATAACCTAAACCTAGGTTCAGACCCCTGAGCTCAGCGGTAAACCTTAAAAGGCTAGCACAAAAGTGGTCCTACCATCTTTCTGGAAAAAAAAATCACGTCATATCACTCATATCGGTTTCGGTAAAGCATTCCAATATAGTACCTCTTTCTATTTATTTAAATCAACGAAAGGCTTTGAAATAAAACTCGCTACCATCTAAGCCGAGCTTAGTACGAGCTTATGCTATTTAAGTAGAAACTTAAGTAACATTTAAATGCTATGCGATACAGTTAACTCTATTAACAAGAAGTTAGTTTTTCCCGCGGGTCTAAAAAACTATTACACGGTCCTTAGTAATGAAGCCACTTTTAATTTCAAGGTAATTTCGTTGTTACTAGTTAGGAACTCTCGTTTGTTAAATATTAAGGTGCTTCATACATTTTCTCTTGTAATTAATAATTATATTATGCGTTGTATGAATTTATATAGTACTAGCGGACCCGTGCCCACTTCGTTGGGCATAATGTTTATAATCCTTTTTTTATATAGCCTTTGACACTCAGCAATAAAAATTCTGTCACCAATAGAAAGCCACATGCTTTCTATTGGTAACAGAATTTTTAAAATCGGTTCAGTCGATCCCGAGATTACCCCTTACAATTTTTAAAAACTTTACTTCTTTATAATATTAGTATAGACTAGCAGCCCCCCTCAATTATGATACATTTTATTACATACATAAACTCTTGAATCACTGTCTGTTAAAAAACTGCATTTAAATCGTTTGCGTAATTTTAAAGATTTAAGCATACCTACTGTATACCTACGGACATACAGAAGCCAGCAACTTTGCTTTACACCATGTAATGATATACATACAACGAATCCAAAAATAATAATAATGTGATTACAAAACTAATATGAGAAGTTTTGTTGCATTTAAAACTACGGTATTTTTATAACGAAACGATACTCTAATACATAGTATATTTTGTAAGCAATCGGCAATAGCATTCCGCTCTCACATTACCGGTAAGATGAACGGTATATCGCGTCGAGATCAATAATTCCATTTCTGGAACCAGTTCCAGGATTGTATTATGTTATTACATCTGCTGTGTGCCGAATGTAATCCATAATATAATCCCACTTCCGACTAATATAATTGCGAAAGTAGGTTTAAGGTAAAGTAGGTTGGTAAGATTAATACAATTTAACAAGACATTATTTAACTATTCACAATTATTATATTAAAATACTAGCCTCCCCTGTGGTTTCGTGTAGTTTTCGTTACCTTGTAAAAAAAGTATTCTATGTTAGGATTACTTGTAAAAGTAAATAGCTTTTAATCTTTAATCATCCATAATAAGGGAACAATAAAACGAATTATACCTAGTACAAGTTTAAAATAAAATATCAATGACTATATCTTAACATCTAATGACTCAAAGTGGGGAGCGTCAATGTAGTGCACCCCTGCCCGGAGCAAAGTAGCATTACATTGGTTATGGGCTGGCATTTCTCTTACCATCAGGAGGGCGTCCAGCTCGTCCTACCACTTCATAGAATAAAAAAACGATTAGACATACATATAGTTAGTAATTATATCAATAACATTCAACTATCAGATTACGAAATAGTAGCTGGAACAGCATCCGGGGTTATCCATATTCCCCAGCTACGAACAGACTTCCTGACAGTTTACATATAAAACTTCATGATCGAATACTTCCAGAAATTTCCCCGGTTTCTCGGAACCTCGATATTTTGTTCTGCATTACTTTTCTCAGAATACCTACTGTTGTGGATTTGCGCAATGAAATCTGAGAAGGCGATTTATTGCTTTACCTCTTCAATTTACTTGAAAAAAATATATTGTTTACGTTATTTGTATATAAATATAAAATATTGTCCTCTGCGTAATAAAACTTAATAGTACAGCTCCTTCATAACTAGTATAGTTGAAAAATAAGTAACAATATTACACCTCAAAACAACTTTTAAAATTAAGAACAGTGACGTCATTAAGCTTAAAATGATCACGAATAGAGTTGCTGGCTAATAAATAAATAGTCAAAAAGGTTTTATTTCAAAGAGCAAAGTGGCAAAAACATCATCAAGAAACCCTTTATGAAAATACCCCAGGTGCTATTAGAAGCACTACACATAACAGAGCATCAACTATTCTATTTCCATTAAAAATTCAAAAAGGCTATCCCGCCTTAAGTACAGAGCCCATGGTAACTAAATTACCATATTCAAAGGATATTTACATAAAATAAATGTACTGACAGATCTGACCACATTATGACACTAGCGTTCTCTTTGTTAATGAAAATGAAACTCGGAATAAGCTTATCCTACTGTTTTTGTTGAGATGGTCGTCCAGTGACGGTTGCTAGCTATGTATCTGAGTAATTTACTAATGACTACAGAGACGAACCAATGTTCGTATATAAAAACAAAGTATGTATATAAAAACAATTTTTCATATACTACTTCTGTTCTAGTTGTTATATTTTGAGCTTCTTACTATAACTATCTATTGTAATTTATTGACATGCATTACGAAACTCTATAATAAACAAGTTACAATAATTAGAAAACTTATACTACTATTATGCGTTCGAAAATAACTTAAGCCTTCATTGTTAATATGATTACTATTTTTTATTAAGTAAATAATTCAAATTCGCTACGAGCTTTATAAGCATTGTGTTAAATGATTATGATTTAATGGGTGTTTTGAGTTATTATATGTATTTACATATTATGATTTTATTATAACGGTATTTCATTGTATAAGTAGGTACAACACTAATACTTAACTATCCAGGAAAACTTAACAATATTTAACTATAAGATATTTTTAAAAGCACAGGTAAGCATAGCTATGGCCTATCTTGAACGATGTCCACAAGCCTTAACCACAGCGGGGTGTCGTATAAAACAAACATGCTCAGTAAATAGAGTCCCTTTTCGCCGCAAGTCCCATGTGCTCATTGTTTGGGAAACGGGGGAAATTTTGACACTTTAAAAGGATAGATTTTTTGATAAAGGCCCCTCTTTGGATGTACAGGTGCCAACCGGTTAGAGCCTGATCGCTTTTATAAATGAAACCGTTGGTGATATGTTTAGATCTTTATATTTTACTAGTTTTACGCGCGTAATTTTCGATTCCGTGTCAATACCCGCAAGAAAATTAGTATTCTAAGTACCAGTCCAGACTATAGTCTACCTTCATTCCAAAATTCAGCCTAAACTATTTAGTAGTTTGTGCGTGAAAGTTACAAACATGCAAACATCCATACTCATAAACCTTCACATGTATAATATAAAATATGAAGTAAAAAAAAAATCATGATGTACGCACATGTAAACGGCCTTATCACTATTCAGTAATTTCAACCAGGCAATGTTCAAATTCAATTTTCGTATAAATTACTTGTGCAACCCAAAAGGTTTTTTCTGTATCAACTGTATTAATATTAATTTGTTCGTCGGGAACATTAATAGAGGTCCATTTTTGCACGAAACATACGTTATGTTGTAATTATACAGCTAACCAGTAAGACTTGACAACATGAAATACGATTCAGCGTACAAGATTTATAAATTATTAACACACACCCAAAAGGAAACTTGCTTTTATTTATTAGTTCCCCAGATTGTTTATAGGACTACTGATACTTGTATATTTTTTGTATAGGGTTTAATCAATAATTTGCTCTATGCTTTAGTTAGTTTGAAGGCAGATGGGTAAGGGTATGTTTGTCTCTTACATTGTGATAGACCATCTTTTATTTATCGTCTTGACGAATGGTATAACCAATTAAATGTTAAAACATGTTTCTAGAATTCATGTCTATTGGTTATTTCTGTACATTACTAACAGTATTTCTCTGTGTTTTTGATCGTATATATTTTTCTGCAAAAACGTAATGTTTTTGGGTATTAATCATACCTTTTAAAGCTTAGTAATTGTCATATAGGGTTTCACAAAGCTCATTGAATCTGACATAGTATTGATTTTAATACCGTAATAATTTACCCTCGAAAAGTATTACATATAATTTCTTTAATAATATAGCTACTCCTAAGGGGCCCGAAGTATGAACTCCTAGATGAGTTACATGACAATTGACAGACCCTTCTGTACTCGATAACCGCACTGTATTTATTATGTCTGCACGTGCTCGACACGTGTTACGTACATTAGCTACCAGTTTTGTTAATCAAGCGATATCGACCTTTATTACTCAGCCAAAAGATCGAAAGTCCCGTGTTAGTTCTAAGGATTTGGGGTACGTGATTTTTGGCTCTTATGGTGCAATGTTTCACACTTAAGATCTGTATTGAGTAAAACTTACTCTGAATATATTTAGAGCATGACTTGCAATTCAAAGTATCGGTTGCTCAACATCAGTTCATCCTTCTGCTGTTCTTCCGGCAAAACTTTGTGTCACATCAAACTAAAGACAGCCTTAAAGGTTTTAATAATGTCCTTTTGTAATCACATCATCCCACCCAATAACCTTTGGGACTCACCTCACCCTCAACTGACAAATATCCTTCACAACCCAAAATTGTTATGACAACAAAAATTCCGCTCGATTCCACGAAGCTGCGAAATTCGACAAAGTCGGAATTTTCAAGTCCATAGAACGCGAGTCCATGGATCGCCGTCAAAAGTATTCCGATCCCGTGGAAATGAAACTTGTCAAATCCAAATCGCAGGCAAGAGCTTTGACCTGAAATCTGAAAACTGCGCCTATGCGATAGAAAAAATACGCTTATAACGCTAGGCCGAATATGTCGACCGGACTTTCGCGGGCTTTGAATCGATGTTCTGTAGTTTTGAGTGTGTTTGTATGTGTAAATAACACTACACGTGTAGTAGTGAAGCTATGCATGTTATTTGCTACACACGTACTTTGATATTTTGAAATATGTATCGGTTTTTCTGTAAGCGAATTTGAACCCAATTATAATCCCATACCTATCCTTTAATTGTCACTACGGTTCTATATATCTATATCTTACGAATAACAAAAAACACACACATTTAAATGGACGCCTTATTACAAATCAGTGATTTCTACCAGGCAACCAGAACTTATAAAATACGCATAGAAAATATAAATAAAACGCATGCGACCTACAAATGACAGTTAACATTTCAGGGTCCAATTGGAAATGTACCGAATGTCAATAAATGCACAAAAAGTATGGTCAGTGAGTTCGAGTCGCGATCTATGGATGATTGATTACGTTTGTTTGTTTATATGAAACTATACACCATTGAGCATGAATATTTGATTATTTATAGATTCTGAATATGTTTTTTTATTATATTTGATGCAATTTATATTTGGTGAGTTTATCTTTGCCTAACCTTATTAGAATTATAAAAACAAATTTCTAAAAACAAATAAATAAATTAATTGTTGTTCTCATATATTTAAATTATATTTTATTTGCTTCGGGCTTAAGATTTAATTTTAGGTAACCAAACAAAACTTCTTATCACAAATTTACCTCGATGGTTAAATGATCCCTATATTTTCTAAATACACTTAATAGAACAATTGAACCCAATAATTTATGCCAAATACACACTATACTAGATACCATAAAAAGAGGATTCGTAATTATTCCTTTTCCTTTTAAAAACATTTCTACATAATTCCCGCGGAACAAAAAATATACCCATTTACGAAACGGCTAAGAAAAGCAAGAATAAAACACAACAGCTGTACAATATAGCACTCGACTTGAGCGCGAAAGGTTTGTTTATCACAAAAAATACACAAACAGAAATAGAAACATCTCGAAGCTGAACGAATGTGTGTTTAGATTTCGTCAAGTGTTTATAGTTGCAGTTTTCGATTAGTGACGGGTTAAAAAGCTAATCGCTATTTAGGGTTATTTCTTGGAACGCATTTGTACTAATGTATGTGATGTCGTTTGATGCGTTGTCTGAAACTACCGACTAGATGAACTTTTTAAAACCATTGTTTGTATCATTTGAAGATCATTTTAAATTATACCAGAGTGTTTGGACACTTACATCTGTTGAAATAATAAGATAAATATTTAAATAACTCATTGTTTTGTTTTCATCTAAACCACATAAGTTATTAATTTAGTTTTTGTGTCGTGTTGTGTGATCTTGTGTTCTGAAATACGGACTTAAAGCCTAATTTAAGCACCTGTCTGTAATATTTTATTGGAAATTATAACACTTGTACCATGTTACGTATAGATGTATAATATTGTGTAAAGAAAAATAAAATAATATTTTTCCCTTACAATTTTTTTAAATTCTAACTTTCTATTATACATAATATTAATATAAATCACTTAAGTAAAAACGTTGATAGATAAATATTTAAATCCTTAATAACTTGTCACTGAGAAATAAAACACTAAGGGTACTTTAAATTGTAATTGGATGACTTTAATAGACCTACATCGTTCTAGAAGATTCTCAAATAGAAAAATATATCTAGGTCATTCTATTCAAAGCCAGCTTGCTTTAATCGGGTCCTTAGTTAAACTATTTCTAACTATTAAGAAAATCTGGTGCCGTAATTGGGCTAATAATACCAAGATAATGATACTCCTTGTGCTACGAGCTCAATTTCACTATATTCGCTTAGTGAAACTGATTTCATGTGAAATATTCACGGTTGTGTTGGTATGCGTGTATAAATATAATTATTATTTAATAGTTAAATACATTTTTAAAACGTTTGACAAAAACTCCCAAAATAGTAGGAACTGTTACATCTAGATTTTATCACGATACATGATTACTTACAAATAAATAGGTTATTTGATAATGATTAACATTCTAGGTATGTCTTAAATTATTTCATTCATTTTTTAATTTATATTTTTTAATTGTTTTTCTAATCTCCTTTTCGTGTAAATATATATGTTGTTGTACTTGCGAATAAAGTGGCTTTTTATTAAGATTTTTTCTTGAAAATTTGCTTCCGTAGATCCTGATAATATCCTTTAAAACATCACAATATGACTCACGGCCAAAATAAGTACTACATAGAAATATCAAAGAGTACTATAAATGTATAAGTCATTATGTTGTATATTTATTATATTATGTTATTATTAATATTTTACTTAAAAGAGATATAACGATAATTTTACCAAAGCCGTGGTATCGCGTGGGTACAAAACACTTACGTTTCTTGGTAACTTATCGTAAAATCTTCCTCCGTTATGAGTTAATTTAATAGGATGACGGCTCGGGCTGTGTCAATATATCTTGTCAAAATATTTGCCTTGTTCGATCGTTCTCAATTTACCGTCACTGAATTAGCGGTTCGTTATATCGAAGTGGTAAAAGTATTATAGTACGCGTCACGAATCTTTAGCGCTGAACGAAACCTGCGCAGAAGTCAAAAATAAGGTATTGAGGTAGCGGCGCGGCGCGCGGGGCGCGTGATCGTCGGGTGCGCGAGCGTTGATTGGTTGTCCCAGTCGTGTTGTCTTTCTTTCACCAATACGTCAATTACGAGTAACCGTTACCGATGCGCAGCTATTCTCGTCAATCGCTAAACATAAATGACGCGTACTATACTAAAAGTTTCGTGCTGTTGTGAATTGAAAAAAAAAAACCAATCAGATTACTATTCGATTATTTGGAAGAGATCACTCTTTAGTATAAGGTCCCAAACAGTTTATCAGGTCATAGTGTTCTTTAATATTTCTTTTTTGTAATAACAAAGAGTTTAACAAATAAATTAAATACCTACCTCCATTAGAAGTTCCTTTGCTATGGACTCCATTTCACATGCTATAGGATGGAACATTAAGTATGTATGCAGATGTATCTTTAATAAGTTCTCGTTTAAACACTAACCTTTTTTTTTACGGAGGGAAATCCTCTTACGAATACCGCGTCCTCCTCGGGGGAGGAGGAGGCGGTTATGTCGGACTCGCCTAAATCAAACGAAAAACATTAAATGTAAAAAAATGCCGTCTCTCGATGCAGTCTATCCATCGTAAAAAGTTTTGAGATCTCATACAAGTTAAGTCCTATTCAAATTATTTTGTAGTTATAAATCAACATTTAGTAATTGTACCAATAGTTTTCTTTATATTATAATTATAGTGACTTGGCAATGAGCACAAATTAAAAGCTGCTTGATGCCTGGTTATCAGTAGTCTTTTGGCCTGCCAGATTAGTCGTCTTAATCTACTCATATAAATTTAATGCTTATTAGATTGTATTAACTACAAAATTATTCACATGACAAATATACTACTACTTATAAAACGTTTATTACATACAATCATGTACCTACTTATTAAATTACACGATTTTCTTTTAAGACACCAAACGAACAACCCGATAAATTTATTCAAAAACAAAATGATTGTATTGATTGATCCTAAATCACTTTCAAGAAAAACTATTAGTAACTAAGACTAGATATAAAACTAAAATCGCTTACGAAAAAAATTCCATCAAGCGATATTTCGAGTTGAACTATAGTAAAGTGTCGATAGTAAATAGCCGGGAAGACTTGTGAAAGGCCAGAGCTTCATTATTGGCGAATATTGCTTTAAGTCCTGTATTGTGAATTGGGTCACTTATCGATTTCGGCTTATTGCCTCAAGAAAGCTGAAGATTGTAACTGGGGCGATGTGTCTTCGTGTTCGTGTTTATGCTAATACGATTTGAGGACTAAGACAATCTATTGCCTAGATCGTCTTGAAAGTCTAGATTAGATATAGTATGAAGGGTTAATTGATTTGAAGAACCCCCGACAAAACGCAAGAAAACTGAGCGTGTAACATTCCTATCACACCTGTATTATACATAGTTCATTACTTACACATTTTTTTTTTCGAACATATTTTGACATAACCTTTTTTTAAATGCGTTTTATAGTAAATTAATTCTCTAATAACATTAAATGCGCTTCTAAATTCTCTTCGTGTAAATTAATTATTTATTAATATTAAGCTTAAAGTATGGCAATGATATTATATTAAATAGATCATGTTATAAGCGCAAAATTTTGAAGACACAAAAACGTCCTAATTAGGACGTCTTACCTTTAGCTGGTTGCAGGTGCATTCGCGCTGACAAAACTATCTCTTTTTTTCTTGTTGGTTTTCTCATTTATCTCTTTTCTATCGATTTGGTTTGTGTTTGTGTTGATTCATATGGGTATAACATATTTGTATATTGTATTCTGGGGTCTGGGTATTGCGATGTATTGTATGTATGTATTTACGAAAGAAAAGTATGTATATGTAATCTATTCCGTTATCTAGTTGCCATAACACAAGCTTCGGCTTAGCTTGGAACTAGATGGCGCTGTGTATAAATGTCCTGAAAATATTTATTTACTAGCTGTGCCAGCGACTTCGCCCGCGAAGAAAAGTGACTTTAGGCAGCATTTTTGAAAATGCCTAACCCGCGCCAACAAACGTTCAGCGAGTTCAACGTGATTCTTTAAATTGAGATAACTTTTTTATTTACCATCCGATTGAATTAAACCCTAAATATTAAGTGAAGCTTACCACAATATATCATTGAAAACCCCATCTAGATAGGATAAGCCGTTTCTGAGATTAGCGTGCACAAACAGACAAACAGACAAAAATTTCAATTGTTTTGGGTTCTATTGCGTAAATAAAGGTCTCCTATAATATTTTTTCTCATATATCTTCCATGTACAGACAGCGACTCGTTACATTTTTATTATATGTATAGATATAGATTATTATTTATTTATCTATTTTGTAATATAATTGGTGTATGGCCTATTTGAGGTTATCGCGATATATTCAGTGCGTGATAGATTTTTCGTGTCCAAAGTTGACATAAGTTACTTCATAACTACTAACAGTCATACACGGTTTCGTTTTTAGCAAACTACGGTTCGCCAACTTTGTTTATGATTTCGCAAAAGTTTCACTATTATGCGGTTTTGATAAAAATATAACTAGTTCACCTGATACTTTGTCTTTTATACGATTTCGTTAAACTTTAATAATGCTTACTAATAATTAATGCAAAATTTTGTGAGGATCAGTAAAAACTATTTGCTTGTTATTCTTATACAACAGCTACGTTTTATAAATACATTAATAAATGTGTTGCTAAATACATAAGTGGTTAGCCCGTACCCCAAATGCTTTTGCAAGCTTTTTATTTATTTATTTATAATTTGAATCGGTCCGATTGTTGAGGCATTACAACCGATGCAGACAGATAATACGCCTTTATGAAATTTAACAATTTTTACTATATACTCATGCTCACTAATATTTTAAATGTAAAAGTAGAGATGTTTGTTACACTTTCACCCAAAAATTGCTGGACCGATCATCATGAAATTTTGCACACATTCTTCATATGGTTTTAATTTATATTTCCGATACTTATTTATTTTAATGTGAGCGAAGCCGCGGGTAAAACCTAGTTATGTGATATAAACGTTCTAAAACATCAATCATATATTAAGTTCTCGTACTTTACGAGATACTCGTTGAAGTGAATTTTATATAAACACGATAAACGTGGATTTATACTCCAGAAATAAGCTCAGAATATTGGCTGTATCAGGTAATAATGTCGCTCTGTAGAACCTCCTATGTATGTATATATATATAGCCTCGTCTAGGGATTTGAGATGGATTCGAAATAGTTTAGATTTATCGTTATATTTATATTACAAGTGCATCGGTATCATAAATGTTACTATAGGTATCTTATGACACAACCTAATAGAACCCGAATTATATAGTTAAAAAGTAGTTTGTTGGTTCGTACTATATACTATTGAAATCGTTATTATTCATTATCAGAACCTATCGCATATTAGGTAGCCTAATTATATAATTTTTAAATATATACTATTTAGATGTAGAAATAAGTACGATCAAAAAACTCATAAGCTTTATGTAGTAGTATAATTTAAGATCGTATATTATACGATCTTTATTTTGTAGATCAAATTGGTATACTTAAAATAATTGCTATTTTATACTGTTTTAATTAAATTCCTAATTCTTTTACCTATATTAGGTAAAACGAATTTAAAAATTACGATTTGACGTAATAACATATTAAACCGTAATTTATAACATACGTTCCTTTTTTTCAATATCGCTACTCAAAACACTACGGGGCAAAAACCGCGAACGCCGGGGCGCCGTATTATACATAATAAGTACAAATATAAACCTATGTAACCTATTAAAAGCTTTACTAGACTCCGCTACACACACAAACACACTCGTAAAATCAAAACTGCACTGACAACTCACACACGCGCAGTCAGACGATACACCCACACACATGTAGCTACACGTATGTACAGACAGTCAAACCTATGGATTCGTATTGACGATTCGTCAGCCTCAAGATAAGGTTAGCGTCGCGGGGGAAATATAGATATTCCTCTTTCTCCGTTATAAATCTTTGCTGTAGCATTTCACATTGATGCGGGTTGAAATAACTTATAAAGACTTTCAAAACCTATACTTATGTATAATAAGTCCTTATTCAAATTCATCTGTATACGTAGGGAATTATTGAAAAACAGATATGTAGGGGAGACCGGGGCTGGTTGTGACATTTTTTTTTCAAACTGTCATATCTTTTTATTTATTTCATTGTTTTACCCGAATACAGGTTTGATTGATTGAGTAACTATTCAGGATCTTTATTTTAAATAAATTTTATGTAGGAGAATAATAATTTTGACATAAATATCAGAATTCTGAAAAAAGAAGTGTGTAACTTTCAACCCCGTGCTCGGGGCTGGTTGTTACACTACATGGGGCAAATTGTTACAACAAAAAACGAACGTATTATAAGAGTTTTTATTAGGAACAATCATCACAATTAGTTACTTTTCTTAATTGAAATAACATAACCGTTATGTCTACAAAGCAGTCTTTTGCCTCATTACAACGAAAACAAATAAAATAATAAAATAAAATGAAAAACAAAATTACAAACTTATTATTAGATCTTCTACTTCGTAAAAACAAAATATAGATAATTTTCTTTCCTTTTTTAGATTTCTTTTCCTTCTTCTTACTCTGTCAGTACCAAAGCATATTTTTCTTACGTATCTGTTGAACTGATTTGCGAATTTTTCGTGTTATCTTAGTTGTTCTCGCAGCGGCTTTTGGATATGCCCGAATAATCTCAGGAGAAAAATAGTTTTCATCAGGCATCATAGTATCTACACTACCAGCAACTGGGTTAATATAAATGGAGCTTTCTGCAACAAACGTAACGGGGCAAGTCACAACCTTACTACTACTCTTACTACTTACAAGTCACAACCTGCCCCGAGCAAATGTAACTTTAAGCCCCAGCGCCAAATTTGACTCTTTAAAGTTATGTAATGAAAACGTTAATAAATATAGTTGTATAAACGTAGATTCATTGCAAAAAGAAAGCATTAGGGAGTAAAAATCACAACAAGGTCATCACCGCCTTTATGGAATACAGGTTTTTAACCAATATTACTAAAAATGTAAAATTTTACTAACCTGCGATTTTAATGGCGGCACGCGCGGACTCCTCACACAAACACGCTGGCGAGACCGATTCTCGCGGCATGCTAGCCGGCCGTGGTGGGAGTGTTTATCCCTTTCCAACGTTTCTAATGCGTTCTCTGTTTTGCGGCCATAGCCACTGTAACTACCTACCCCCGTCACATCCAGCCCCGGTCTCCCCTAAGTTAAGAAAAAAATAAGTATATTGTAGTAAGAAGTATAGGTATTGCCGGTAAAATCATGTCTCCCGAGTTCGGAATTAACGTGCAAGAAACCGCAGAGCCCCGTTAGTTAAAAATAAAATATTACGTAAAAGATGATATAAAGTAAATTATATCTTTTTATATAAAAAATACATTGCACATTGCTTCTGTATGAAAAAAGAAATCTAAATACTAACATAAGACAATTTATACCACCACCCGCGAAATTTTCAAATTCCGCTTATTTTTATTCTTATTAAGGTATCTGGAAGTACAAATTGCAGCCGTTAAGTGGGAGTAGCTATCACGGTGGAATTACTCAGGGATTACGTCGAGTAAAAATAAAAATTTCTCAACAAAAAAGCAAGCCGAGCGTAGGCCCGTCTAGATTAAACGCACATTCTGCAATATTTTTCACAAAAGGATACCTTAATCCCTAACAAGTGGGGAGAGGCTCCATTATGCCTTCGATTATGATTAAAAACTGCGCTTCACTAAGGATTTTCATGTTCGCTCCGTACGTTTGCCGAGGGAACACTTCCTACCTATTGATGATATCCTGGTACTTGTATATTATGGTTTCCTTACAAATCAATATCATTCGAGCATGTCATATTTTCTTCCTCTCTTCCTATAGTTTAAAATATAGTTAATAATAATCCATACTTATAATATTATAAATGCGAAAGTAACTCTGTCTGTCTGTCTGTCCGTACATCACGCTATAACTACTGAACTGATTGGAAAGAAATTTGGTACACAGATAGATAGTCTTAAAGCCTGGGGAAGGACAAAGGTTTTTTTTTAAATCAACCCCCAAAAGATTGCGCGAGAGGTTGAAACTTTATATAATTTTACGCTTTCACGGCCAAACCGCCGAACCGATTGTAATGAAATTTGGTACACAAATGGTCTAGAGCCTGAGATAAAACATAGGCTATTTTTTAACTGGAAAAAAGGGTTATAAGGGGGGTAAAAATTAATATGAAAGTCCACGCGGATGGAGTCGCGGTTAATAGCTAGTATATTATATTATAATAAACGGGTAAAAATGTTTTGTGGATCCATTGAATTCATCTTGAAAAGGTTTTACCAAATTTCCGTCACAATATTTTTAAATGTTTAAAGGCAACGCGTTAAACAGCTAAGTATTTCAAGTTACTTAATAATTTTTGTAAACATCATACTATAATTATTATGATTGAAATTTCGCTTGCATAAAGGAAAAATCGCATACAAAAGTATATAAAAACCACAGATCAAATAAATATAAACTAAATAAATACCACAGATTATTAATCTTAACGTCAACACTTCGAAACTGATAGACTCATACGATAACATTGAATGTTTTAAAAATATCCTCATTTCAATAAATATTCCCCTAGGTACGAACATGTTTGTTCTGAACTTTTAATTTTGATTTCCATAGATTTTAATCCATATTTCTAACCTACGATGCTTTGATGTTTTTACAAGCTAGGGAGATTTAAATATGTAATATTTCTTATTTAAGTTAAAATAAATATTGACGGAAGAATGTATTTTTGTTTATAGTGAAAGCTATAAACGATTAAACTTTCATAGTCATGTGTGTTATAATATGAGTTTAGTTAAATAAGATGACATTGTTGAACATTTACGAATAAATTATTATTATACACTATTACACAAACAGTAACTCACTGACTCTTAATGTTAAAATTATTTATTAATATACTTAATAATGGACTCCACAAAATATAATAAACTAAACAATAAAAATCCTTACAATACACCCCAGTAGGTACTTACCTCACCAGTGACGTCACAAGTTAATTTGACTTAAGTTTTTATGTCGTCATAAAGCTAAGGGCGTCCGCGCACGCGACGATTTAATCGCAACGAATTTAAATACCTCATTAATATAATGACATTTGTAATTATGTTTCATAATAAATCGCCCCAGCACTGGCGCTTTGCTATAAACCACTACAAAAACGTATTTTAATTTGTTTAAGGCGGTTTTGTGAAATTAGAAATTTCGTTATAAAGGAAACTACCATTTAAGGTCTAAAATTGTGAACACACGTATATATACATATTTAATTATTTTGCCTCAAATTCTATTTTCCTTATTTAAAAGGTCTGATGCGCAATAAAAGACAAATGTGTAATCTTTTAATTGTTACGTTCACCTTATGTAGGTACTAAGTAATGCTGAGTTTGCTTTTACTTTACTGAAATATTTACTGCAGATATTTTAATATTTGAATTTATTGCTCTTATACGCCTTCTAACCCCTTTAACCCTTGATAAAATATACAATCTAGTACATTATTTTTAGCATCTCGTTGTGACAAACTCCTTAAAATTGTGCAACATTTAGCATAAATATGCAATAATTAAGCACTCCGTGGGGAGCTCTGAATTCATAATTCAAGATAATCCGAATTGTTACGCTTCCGAAAAATGCAACATATATTTTATATTTTAATGCTACCATAAAAGCGTTTTCCGACGAGCATTAGGTAAATATATAAGTAGCCGTATTTAGCGAACTCACCCATATATAATGGCTTCTTTTAACGTATGTTTTGGTTTTATATGATGGCTACATTAACAGATTAGCTGAAGCTGTAGCTTTCTATATTGTTCAAATAGATTCAGTAGATACAGCGATACTTAAGATGTCACAATCAGACAAACTGCTTACTTATTGATATTATTATTGCACACTTGCAACTTAACGTTAGTTTTTATATAATAAAACATCTTTTTAAGAAAAAATAACAAGGGCCATCTCGAACAAGAGAAAAAACCGAAACAATCCAACACACCTACAACAGAACCTAATTTTATACTCCACGAAACTTAGTACAAAACGGTTCTTATTTTATCATTACTCCCTTAAAAATATTTCGTCTCATTAAAGAAACTCGGGGAAGGGATATAAAAATTTAATTACCACAAGTTTGAGAGAAATGTCCCTTTAAGAACAAAAGACTCAAAACGTTGTTCGAAATGAAAGGCTCTTTGTTATGCGAGACCAGATCTGCGACTGATATAAGGCAACCTATTAAAATATCATTAGGCGTTTTATGATCTCCTGGTTAATAGATTCGTTTAATGTGTAATAAAGCGGATTAATTTGGCTTCGTTTTTAATAAAAGGGCAAACGTCTAATGATAGCGACGTCACGTAGGCGCAAGCCTTTTGTTTTGTCTTTCTTAGATGGCAGTTAATTGCGAATTGATTAGAGTTCTATAGGTTAGGTTTCCAAACTATCTGCATTGTTTAAACAGTCGTAGACTGGCATTTAATACAAACAATAATATTGTTTTACAAGTTAAAAATTAAATATACGAAAATTACTGAAATCGTTTTTTATCACTCTGGATGAGGCTTACGTCCAGCTGTGGAGAAGAATAAATAGGCTTGAATTTATTGATTTAGGTATATCAAAATACAATTCTTCATAATATTGTATACTACAATATTACTACATTACATACTATTATTTCTAAATACCAAAAAAAAAATCATATCTTTAGTATAATTTATAAACATAAGGCCCGCTGGTCGGCTACAAGCATAATAAATATTATGAAATGATGGGAATCGACAATATTACTCAAACAAAGAAGTGTCTTCCAATTTGCTTTTAAATTTAAATTCAAAGCTTTGTTTGTGCACCCTTTACGATAATTACGACAAAGAAAATGACTTTCTTTGATTTGTTTTCAGGTGCTTTTAATAATGATGAAATACTTGGACTCCATGCTGTTCATTTAATAACGCTGTGAATGTCTTTGCGACTCAATAATCGGATTATTGTCTCGTTTATTAGAAGTCATCTGAAAATTTAAATGAACAGCCTTTTAGTTTTATATATAAGTGGAAAATATCGTTTTAAATTGTCTTGCTAATTTTATTATTAAACTTAGACAATAGACACAATACATTTTATCCCGGTTTTGCCTACAGTAACTTAACTATGTATGTATGAATAAAATTGTTAAATACAGCTGAAAAAAATAGTAAACTTTTATATTTAACTAATGTAGTCTATACTAATATTATTAAGAGGTATAGTTTGTATGTTTGTTAAATTGTAAGGGATAATCTCGGGATCGACTGAACCGATTTTAAAAATTCGTTCACCAATATAAAGCCACATTATTGCTGAGTATCATAGATTAGATAAAAAAAAACGAAAAATAAAAAGGATTATTAAAATCATGTCCAACGAAGTAGGCACGGATCAGCTAGTGTAATGTACAATACCAAAATTATGCAAATCATTCAGGTATCCATTTGTTTTAAACAAAACGTCTTCTGCAAACACATGTGGTAAATGATTTTGTCTTCCTCAAAAATTACGAGTATAACTAACAAACTACGAAAGACATAAGATCCAGCTTATTTCCGCCTCAACCCACATGTTTTAGCTTATTCCAAAGATATATTATAATACTGTCATTATGTTTCATAGTAACAACTTTTCGTATAGTAAACGCTGCAATTTATGAAACGTGGAAAGATGTATGTAATTAGAGTATTATCTAAGTTAATCTCTACATAAAGCGCTGGAAAGCTAATTTACCTCGCGTGTTTTATGCCCTATGCGATATTTTCACGGAATACGCTCGCTTGGATCAAAGCGCTGTTATTAATAGTATTAATCTGGCGAATGCATTATTTGAACGCTGAATTTTGGTTAGCAATTTCGGAGTAAGATGCAGTTATCGTGATATGGGACACAGTTAAGTTGAGATGTTGAAATATAATTGTATTAGGTGAATCGTTATGTACATTATAAAACGAAGTCGCTTTCTTTTGTTTGTCTATGTGTGCTTACATCTAAAACTACGCAGCCAGTTTTCATGCAGTTTTTTAAATAGATCGAAGAGGCTTATATTATGTATAAATAAATATATAAATGCGGGTAAAACCTTTATTTTATAGTATTTAATGATATTGATTTAAAGAAAAGATAGTAACTTGTAACTTAACATAACTTGTGTACCTATATTTAAGAAACGTGAGTGTAATATAAGGTTTACATTTTTATATAACAATTATTTACCCAATCGCACTTAACAAGTTCTTGAGTCATTCTTGTAGGAGAAAATGAAACTTAAAGAAAGGGATGTTCGGACACTGGTCCGCCATTTGTCTCGCTCCTATAAAAATTGAAACAAACATTTTAAAAGTGCTGCGAAATTTCCCCAATGCTCCGGGCACGGCACCGCAGCGGCATCCTAATTAAAAATTTACATTTTGAAAGGGATGTTTTAATTCATTATTAAAATTTTGCGGCCGGAGTCGCTTTAATGCACATAATTCACGTCAAATATTGTATAATCGTGTGAAATTCTCGAGGAACCATTGTTTCGTTGGGCGGCCTTTAAATCTTCTTTGGAAAGTTTTTAATTGTAGTTGTTTTAAATTGCTTCTGGCTGAATGTGCGTTAATTTATATCTTAGTTCTTGTTAACTTCGATGGATTGTTATTGCTTGTTTTGATTCATCTATTATCGCTATATACTTTAGATCCGACTACATAGATATGAAAGTTCAAGTCAAAAGTATATTTATTCAATTAGGCTACATAAAGTAACACTTTTGAATCGTCATGGTATTACAAAACATTTACCACCGGTTCGTAAGGCAGTTTCTACAGAGAGGAACCGGCAAGAAACTCTGATAGTCGCTCTGTTTAAAATAAGAACATACAGTTGTAAATGTGTTAGTCAAAAAATATCATAAAAGTCTATAATTTCTTAAGTTACTTCCTAGATTAAAGCAATATCTAAAATGACCTAAAAGTTCAAAATCTTAAAGGAAAACAGTCCTAAGGGCAACGAAATAAAAGAAAGTCTACAGAACCAAGTACTAAATAAGCAGTTTTCATTAGACTGAGCATTCATCCTTCATTATTAGTTGACAAAGCGTCACCGCTTCACGCCTACCCACAAAGAGTCAAAAATCAACATTGCTAAGATTCCCTCAGACATTTAACTCCTTTGATTTCCAGGCCTCAACAGAAAAAAATGCTACCACGAAATTAGACTGATCCGGTCCGCAATAGAGTTTAAAGTTTATTGGCGTTGATGACTCTAGAAGTTACAAAGTTATTTCGATCTACCCTCATGTTATGAATTATTCAGGTAGCGTTTAATATCTACGAGTGTAGTTTGCGACAACCCGAGTCTTTTGTCTCCTTTTCTTTTATATCGGAAAAAAGGGATGCAATTTGATTTAGAATGAGATTGAAAGATCAATGCAAAGTCGGAGCATTACATTTTGTCGCTGAATTCATTTAAATAACAATCGCGAAAGATTGTTTCTTGCTGACGCGACGGGTGATCGATTTCTGTGTTAATGTATTGGAAGCTGTTCAGAAGAGTCATAATATATTATATGATTTGTAATTTGTAAAGAAAAAAACTTATACTACTTAACATTGAAATAGCCATTCATCTTACTAATATAATAAATATTTGTTTCTCTTACACACAAAAAATACCGAATGAATTTTGATGACATTTGGCATGCGGGTAGATCCGATTTTGGATTAACACACTGGATACTTTCTATACCGGCATTGCCCCGAGATAGGAAATTTCGCGAGCACAACCGCGGGGATTCATAGTATTTATATACTAATTAAAACACAAAAGATAACAGCGTACATTCACCCTATAAATGAAAACTTCTTTAGAATCTTTTTCTCTATAATATCAGTATAAATATGGATGGTATTGCCATGTTAAGAATGTGAGTAACTTAAGAATGTCTCGTACCTTTTCCCCCTACCTGCAATCCAATACAGCCTTATTTCCCCTGACACTTCGCGAAATAAGATTATTCGTTCGTCATTCAATACACGTCAGTTAATACAACACATACTAACTTGTCTAAGTTATTGATTTTGAGATGTAACTCCTAACTTGATTGTTCGGTTGGAGTTTTATTATCTCTATTCATCTGATGGCAAGTGATCAGCGCCGCCCACGAGCCCTTATGTTGTCACTAGAGTGAGTTGCCAGTCTTGTTTTGATTAAATTTAATAAAAAAAAATAATAAAAGATCGAAACGTCGCAAAACAGCTTTATATTTAAATTAAAAAAACTGATTGTTGATTACCAGTACAATTAAGTTATTTTACTAACGTACAGATAATAAATGTTTCTTTGTCTAATTCTAAATAATGTGATTATACTAATACCCCACTTCTTTGCAGGTACGGCGCCAGTCTCATCGCTCAAAGTAATCAACGTAAGAAGTAGTTTTAGCACGACCTACATAGTAAATTCACAATTGCAGGGAAAAGTTAGCGTCGCCATCTTGGAGAAAATCTCGCGAATTCCTGTTAAGTTTCTTGAAAATCTTGATTTACGTCGCACTGGTTTTAACTGGTTATTACGGGTGTGTGCTGGATTTTAGACTTTTTGCTGCGTAGATTCTTTATATCATTTAAGATATGCTTCGTAATTAGTATACCATAGTTGATGGATTTTTTATCATTAGTATTCCCAGGGCTAGAAGGAAGATTAAAGTTACTTTAAATATCAGTGTGTTAATCAATAGCTTCCTAATTCCTTTTATTAAAGTAGAAATAGTATTTGGATGAACGTACGTATAGCAATTAAGTCGAACATTTTAGATTTGTGTTTCAAGCATATATCAACATACATATAACTATACTGAACGTATATATATATATATAAAGACTAGCTGTGCCAGCGACTTCGCCCGCGTAGAAAAGTAACTTTGGGCTGCATTTTTGAAAATGCCTAACCCGCGCCATTAAACGTTCAGCAAGTTAAACGTGATTCTTTAAATTGCCATAACTTTTTTATTTATCAACCAATTGACATGAATTAAACACTAAATGTTAAGTTAAGCTTACCATAATATATCATTGAAAACCTCATCTAGATAGGATAAGCCGTTTATGAGATTAGCGTGCACAAGACAAAAATTCCAAAAATCATTGTTTTGGGTTCTATTGCGTTAATAAAGGTCTCCGGTAATATTTTTTCTCATGTATCTTCCATGTACAGACAGGGACTCGTTACGTTTTTATTATATGTATAGATAGATTTAATATACCCTAGATAGTCTTCAGAATTTTCCATCTCTATCAATAAAGATAAAACTGTCCCAGTCAACAAAGACACAATCACGTCGCATTGTAGAGCTTCCAATAGACGACTTAGACCATATTCTTAGCCGTAATCCGAAGGCTTAGCTTTAAAAACTATACTCGGAAGGATTACAAGAGTCGAAGTTTTAATTTATCGTTGCATCTCGCTGTCCTACAGTTTGCGTCTTGATTAATTACTATTTAAATACTGGGTGATAAATGGTGTTTTGTTATACACTGACGGTATGGGAGAGTATTACTGTATCCCGCGTTCTACCAGCATAGAGCCCGTTCCCGGGTTAATACAGAGATAAAAAGTATCCTATGTTCAATCCAGGGTATGATTTATCTATATAACAAATTTTCAACTAAATTGGTCCAGCCGTTTTGCCGTGAAAGAAAGACAAACATAAACTTTCCTATTTATAGTATTAGTATGGACAAGTAGACTCTTTAATGT
>JADANM010005856.1:3472026-3540314 GCA_026213755.1 Eurema hecabe | reverse complement strand
ACATTAAAGAGTCTACTTGTCCATACTAATACTATAAATAGGAAAGTGTCTGTTTGTCTTTCTTTCACGGCAAAACGGCTGGACCAATTTAGTTGAAAATTTGTTATATAGATAAATCATACCCTGGATTAAACATAGGATACTTTTTATCTCTGTATTAAGTATGTAAGTTTCAGATAGCTTTGTTGAGTTTTAGTGTGAATTAGGACTTGTTCAGGTTTGTTTTTTAGCGAAATATAACTGAAATAAAAAATTTGAAATAGTCAATTTCAAATTGTGTTATATTACATTAACTATAACTTAAAAACCTTCATTACTATATGCTTATTTAAAATCCATCTATTTACAACTTTCAGGTACATGTTTAATTTCATATTATAGCTTAGTTTCATAATTATGAGGTATAGAAAAATATGTTCTTACTATTCTAAAACTTGACCTTATACTTAGTAAATTTAAGTCAATATGTAGTACATATCTAATATCATACTATATACGAGTAAGTAAACTTCTATAGTAAGGTACTTTACAAACTCGATCTATTATATCTAGAGCTTTCTTCTAACAATGATACTTATAATACATGTATTGATGTAAAAGTCTTCTCTAACATACAAATAAATACCCTAGTCATACATTCGAGTAAATTATCCGTGTCGAAGAAAAGTAATTACTAAAATATCCTTCTTATCGCAACCAAGCCTATATACCGTATTGTCCATAAATCTCTTTATTAGGGATTCACCTATCAAGCGTCGTCAAAAGATCGTCGTCAAATCCAATGATATAATGGGATATCGATCTTTATTGTCGCGGTTATGTGCGAGCCTTATATCATTTCGGCAGTAAAGTTGTTGATAGTTAAGTTTATGGGTTTATGAGTAGGTGTATTTAAAAAAAAATGTGTTATGGGCTTTAAATGTAGGTAGCTGAAAGGTATTTTTTATTCTAAATGATTTGTAACTAGATCTTAAAAATATGAACGCTTTAAGAGGCACAGACCAAAAAATTAATATGTAGTTAAAATAGACTGGATAGTGGATACCCTAGACTTAATTGGCTTTATCGTTAATTGAATAGAATAAAAACAAATATTTGTTCGTATTGAGACACCACCTTTTTTGATGGCGGTTATGATATATATTTTTAGCGTTTATAACTAATATTCTGCTTAACTATCTTTAACTATTTTTCTACAATCTAACTAGAAGGTAACATAAAATAACGTTTAAGTAGATAACAAAGCTTTAATAATTAATTAATGCATACAAAAATTTTTGAGTCAGTGCGCCTATTAAATTATTAAACTGAGCTTCCTCATAACATTTCAAGTAACGAAAGCTTGAGCTAGCAATAATCCAATTATCCAAGCAATTGTCGTACCCTAGACTTCAGTACATACTTGCAATATAACTGCCAGCACGCGACCTCACTCGTGGTCCATGATTTATAGCTAGGGTGATACCGGTCACACGGCTAACGTTATGGCTAGCAAAGTTTTTGTATGTATGATATTAGTATTGGCAAAATTTTTCCGTCTACCACGTAGGAAGATAAAATTATTTACCAAGCTTTCATGTTATGAAAGTGATAATAAGACTTTTCGTCTCTTTCTTTTGAAAGATGGCTGCAGTTTTACTGACAAGGAGCAGGCGTATTTAATTATATTTATTCGTAATCGTATTAAAATTTCTGTATATATATCAAGATGGAAATTATTTTTTTACTTATCGTTTAATATACATTATGGTAGAATTATGTTTACAATTTTCATTTTTTCTTTCGTCCGTACTACATAATTGCTTATTTTTAATTAAATTGTGGTTTAAGCTGTAAATTGTAACGTTTAAAAATAATTTTCGCATTCATTATAAGCTTTACTGAAATAATTTAAATAGCTATTTAAATTAATTATTTAACCAAGTTATAATGTATTTGAATAGGTATTTAATTACATTATACCTTTGTTTACATTATTTTATTATCATAGTAAATACAATATCAGAGAAACTACAACGAATACTATCCAACGATTGCAATGCCATAGATCCGTTCATATATGAATTTATTGACCCCAAAAATATCGATCGCTCCCGAAATCTCGGACCTCGAACAATGCGAATGACAAATGAATTTTGACGGCACCATAAATCTAGAGGTATAATAAAAGATTATCTTTCCCCCGAAATAAATACAGGGGTCTGACAATAGGTTCTTTATTAAGAATCGTACGTGTTTTGTTTTCAAGGGATGCTCCCCATCGGCGATGTACTATTGTATAGTCCATGCGAATGGCTTACTATTAAATAGATAAGTGCCTTTTTTATGTAGTTAAATTGACACATGAAAGCTTATACTAAAAAATATATTAAGATGAAAATAGTACAGAGTATTATATTAAAGTATAATAATAACCATAGGTATATTCAAAACTAAAGCTATAGACTATTAAGTCTTAACCAAAAGAATACATGAAAAAGTATGTAATGCGCTAGCTGCGACTACGGTTTTGCTAATGTACCCATAATGAGGTAGAGGTATTATAGATACTATAAAAAAACATCTTATGAATGTTGTCAAGAAACATGTTAAAAATACAAACAGTTGTTTATAATATTATCGTGTTTACACATAAGTTCAGATATACGTACATATTAACTAAAGATAAGATCATAAAAATAAAACTAGTTAGCATGATAAAGCACTAATACCAAGTTTATTATCCGGGAAGCGGCTAGAAAACAGAAACAATAAAATAACACTGTCACTAAGACAGTTCCTAGAAACAGTAAACTTTATTAAGTCATAATCAAGTGCTTTATCTTGGACTTGAGAATGTTCCGCGGTGAGATACGCGAACAAATATTATATCATAAATATTGTTTATTTGCTTGCGTTTACCCACGGCATAGCTGTACTAAAGAGTAGCCTATGTTCATTCTAATGCTTCCACGAATGTGTGCAAAATTTCATCACTAGGCAAGCACTTTATTTAAGGAATATTTTTAACGAACGACGGAGAACCTGGTAGCTCACTTTAGAATTATTTCCTCATTTAATAAGTTTATCCACTATTGTCTTATTTAAAGTACCTTATAGAATATTTAAAACCTGTGTCTGTGCCTTAAAATATTACAGATGTAAATTTCGTCCCCGTAACAAATTATATGAATCCAAGATCGTATCTACCTGCCTACCAAATTTCAGCCAAATCAATTCAGTAATTTTTGCGTGAAAGACCTACAAACGAACATACATCCTCACTAACTTTACCATCTACTATTAGTAGAATCTAAAACCTGCCCATAAACAAATTCAAAGTACTATAAATTTAATAATTAGATAAATGAAAAGGCACTAAGTAAAGCAATAATACTTTACGAAGACTCCAAATGAATATACGCCGAGGCTTTTAATATTTATCGATTCTTAGCTAAAAGCTTTCGCGTTTCTCCCAATTTATGGCAATTATCATTTACGTCATTAACAGCTTTATTAAGTACCTACTTAGGCCGCAAATTTTAAACTAAATTTTTATTAACGTTTATTTTGACTGGAGTTTTTTTATGTTTTATTAGTTTTATTTTGTAAAGAGGTAATTTGGATTTTTAGCAACTTAAGAGTACTAAAAGTAAATCAAAATACTAACTGTATTAAATTTAATATGATTTTTTTTAACCACAATAATATTAGATTGATAGTTAGTTTACTTATAAAGAGATTTTGTTTGTACGTTAGTAACGTTGAATGTAATCTCTGGAACTAATATGAACAAACCAGTAGTTTCAATATTAAACTACTGCTTAATATGATGTTTTTATTGCATTACCATTATTACTGGCTACACAATAAAATGAAAACCTCAGACTTGTTTACCGATTTAATAAAAAAAGTAATTAAATTTCGCTACGAACTCTACAGTTAATTTGAGCATATCGATTCGATTCCGATTTTATTACTCGAGCACTTTCGATAACCGGTTATTTTCGATACCCGCGCTTTTACGATTTTATATGTAATTGATTTTCTGATAATCGATACTTCAATCGGCTATTTTTAATCTGCCGACTACTGAATTAGTTGGAACGTTGCGAAAACTTTTAAAATATTTTCATACAATTGTATGAATGGGTTGTTTTTACATTTGAAAATAAATGTGGAATTTTCACAAAATTTTATTTTTGAACTATTAATAAGAGTTTAATTCGTTTCCTTTCAAATTACATAAATATACATAAAATAAAAAGCATTACTTATCTGTTGGGATTTTCGTCCAGTACTTTTTAATATAAAATAATAAGGACTTCTAAGCTAAATTCTTATCTTGGAACCTTATTTTTTTTTTAAATTTCATTTAGGGTTTCTCGTTGTAATTATCCGTTGACACTGATTTAATAGTTGTGTGCCTATAACGTACTGAAACTGGTCCATTCTTATTCAACTTTCACGAACATATTCTAGACTTTGACTCACAGAGGTAATCGGTAATCCAAGCAATATGAGGAAAGAAATAATTTGCAATCAATACCGCGATAAAATGTACATTTGCATTGTTTATTAAAGCGATTTACGATGTCGGTAATGATTGTGGCAGTCGTAAAATTCGATACTTAATTAGACCGAGACTTGGAATTAACGTCTACTGAGACTAACGCTCGAATTATACTTATAAAAACATTAATAAAGGTCTATAAGGAGGATTCGTAAATGAGCTTTTCAAATTCGCCGAGGTCTTATGTACTGGGGAGGTTAATTGATTTTATTTTAGTGTGCTGATTCATTAAGCAGATAGCTGTTGGTATATTCAAATAACGGTCATATTATATTCAATCCCATTTCATGAAACAGCTATTAGTTTAACAGAATACGTAATGCCTTCTGTTAAACTGATAGGGTCTTATATTTTTGCTAATCTACCTAGATTTCTTATCTCTAACTTATCCCATACGACTTAAATAAAACCTATAGTTAATTTCAAATACTCGTATTATAAATATCCAAAATATTTCGTCTTTCGTGGTCGATTATATTTTGGGTATGTTAAGAAGCCACTAAATGAAGAAGGTTCCATTATAACCCGACTAATTTGAATAGGTCAGGTAGTCATTTGGCCAATGGACCTATGCATCATAACAATTTGATATTCGAAAGACATTTTTGAGCTCACAACATGACCTTTTGGAACATAGGCGCCATTAGGTGAACAGAGCACTCCAGCCACACTCGTACATCATAATTTTATCACTAATGCGCGCAGGTACGTCTGCGTTTGTTCTTCGCTTCTCTCATTGTATTCGTTACGCTCGATTACGTTTTCACGTTAGTGCTGTGTTTCCACATAAATTTCCTTACAATGCAAGCGAATATAAACAATGTAGCTTGTTTATTGGGAATTTAAGGCGAGAAATAATGTGCTTGTTTTGTGAAATTATTCGTGACTTTAATGTGTTGTTTTGCATAACTTATACTTCGGATGGGATAGTTCTAGCTTAGATTCGTGTATTATATTTTAACTAATTATGTTAGTAATGTCGTACTTATATTTCTTAATCCTATATAAGATAAGGGAATGTATATTTTTTATTTTTTTTAATATTATTAGATTATATGTATACAAAGTACAACATTATGGACACGTAAATATATCTCTAATCCGAAAACATAGAAATAGAAAATCATAATTATTTATATCAAACAGAACTAATTACGTACTACATCAAGTGTCAAACCTACACAAAGTTTATTTCTTGACGTATTATTGCGAAACAAATATACAATATACATACATATATAATAAAGTTGCCGGATCAAAACCTTTTCTGAGAACATGCGTGGGTTCGTCCGCTCTAATCATCGATCGCTATCAACAATTTAAAACAATTGCCTTAATGTGGCTTAACGTAGTGTTAAATATGTTGTTAATCATATCGTGGAATACAGCTAATGTATACGACCTATACTTCTGTATGCGGAAGGTCGTTGGACCAACATATATTTCATTCTTTGAAATTTTAGGTAATGAATCCCCTTAACTGGCCAGTAACTGTATCGTTTCCTCCATATCTATTTTTGAAATAAATCGAATCAGAATCCTTTTTGAAATAAAAAATAGCAAAGTCTATTATTAAAATGCTAAGCTATAGCGGAGAATTTTCGTTATACAAAAAATCTTTAAGAACATAAATTACTTGTAGTGATAATAAATTTGATATTAATAATAAACTAGCTGTTTTTGTCTGTAGCCGTTCGCGTGGACTTCAAAAGGTTTCATTATTTTTAAGATGTACTCTGCTATACGGGGCGGGGACAAATCTAACGAACCAAATACCATGAAAATTGGTCTAGCCGATCACGAGTTATAACAATAGCGTCTTTGTTTTATATTATATTATAAACATATAGATTTGATCACCATCATTCAAAAAGAAATTTAACGTCCTGTTTATACATGTAAATTAATAAAAACCTAAACGCCTCCGATCTTACTACTAATACATCTTCATTATCGGATATTTGAGAATTCGTGTTATGTAAGCTAATTAGTATTCATTACATTTATGTTGGTAATCTGACGTTAAGCAAACATTATGATTGACGCCATACCTGTTCGTAGCGATACTATGCTATTATACATTCCAAAAATAATCTTTTACGATATAAAATTTATATTTATTTTACTTTTTTAATTTATTAACGGTCATTCTAATTTGATGTGTGCTGACTTTGAATTTTTATTTAAAATGCGAGAATATTTAGATGTATTTATTCGGAAATGACTCTCGTTCTATAGAAGCTAATAATATTTAGAGTAGTTTGTGTGTTTGTAAGCAATATTTGGATGTAGGGTTGATCTTAATTTTTTTCAAATAGAAACCTATATGCATAGACGATTATTTAAAAAAACTTGTAGCAAATATCAGGAACACCCACAACTTGGACTTTTTAAGGTTAGGGTGAATAAGCTCCTAAGCAGACATGACATCTTTGACCGCATCTTTGCTAAAGATCAGGCGAGATCGCGGTCAAATCCCTGCTTTATAATACTAATAAAGGAACATAGCTACTAAACCCATATATTTAGGTATAGGTCGCGTCATTTGTGTTTAGCGCTGGACGAGAACAGCTGCGCATCGGTAGAATCGCGCTCGCGCGCCGCGCCGTTACCTCGATACCTTATTTTTGACTTCTGCGCAGGTTTCGTTCAGCGCTAAAGATTCGTGACGAGACCTATACCTAACATTCATACAAAACTAACCAATAAAACAGAACAGTACATCAACCTTACATTATTTCCAAACTAAAAGTATGTAGTTCTAAACGTTTCTTTAAATAATAACAATGTTGCCAGTTCCGTATTACGCCACAATATTCATTGGAAGTTAATAAATAATAGAATACAAAATAAAGCTTCCCGAGAGCCATTAAGTTGTATAATTTAGCCCCAACTCGGTCACTGTCCGTCGCATAACGTATTTACTCCGACGAAATATTAATCTCGTCTGTAACAACGCTGCAATAGTTAGTTCATAGATTACACGCTGACAGGCGTACTGTCGTTTTTAGTTGTATAATTTTTAACCGACTTAAAAAAGGAGGATATAGAATAGTCAAAGAGAAAGTAAGAGAAAGAAGTGTTTTTATCTATTGAGAGGTAAAATTTGTATCTTAACAGTTAAAGTATGAAATAAAACTTGTTTATTTAATAGATTCAATACGAGTCAGTATGTCATATTTATTTATTTATTTATTTACCCTTTATTACATTCAAAAACTTAGAGACTATTTGTACAGAAACAGAAGAAATCTAATAGGCGGCCTTATCACTAAAAAGTGATTTCTTCCAGGCAACCTTTATAATTATTTGTAAAGAAAGACTGGAACGGTAGGAACACTGAGTAGGGTATAGATATAAATAAATACACATACATATTTAAGTTAAACGAGAAATTATTTTATATACAGTATGATTTAGTTGTGTCCTACGGTGTTATACACGAGAGAAATAGCTTTCGTAAGAGTTAACCAAGAGTTAGTCTCATAATATCATATAAGTACATATAGGTAAATTTTAAATCCGCCATTACATTCTACGTTACCTGACGTACTCAACTAAAATTGTCTCATAAAAACAACATTCAAAATGGCGTACCTTCATAAAACACTTGAGAACTTTCTCGTTTACAATTAATGGTAGCTCGTATCGCATTAGACTAGCATTAGGGTTTAAAACGAGACGAGAAATTCAATTATTTTACTGCAACCAAACTTTTGCAATGAATTCTCGACGGTCATTCTAACGAAATTACAATGTATTATGTACACAGATGCTTTGATGGTTTCTGTTAAATTTTAAACAAGACCTCTCCTGTGGCTTTGCCTACGTATACATAACCAGGTACCCTAAGGTATATATATATATTAACCATCTTATAGGATGAATGTAGCTATCATGTAGAAAAATATGTTCACAATCTGATGCGTCGTTTCTAAGATTAACACGCAAATAAACTGCAGGGATCTGGTTAATCAACATTGAAATCATTTTATGCTGGAAAATAATAGGCTTTACAAATATAAAAAATATTTGGAAAATTCCTTAAATTAACAGAGATTATCATATGTGTATTAAAATATTGCAAAGTCAATTTTCTCTGTATGAGTATACTAAAAAAACATTTCATAAACTATCTTTACCACAATATAAAAATGCTCTAGGCAGTTTGAGCCTACGAGATACATTTTTTTTTCAAGAAAACCCGTCTTAATAAATATTAAAAACTACAGTATTGCTCTGTTAAAAGAAAAACCTTAAAGAGCAATGCAGACGTAATCAGAGACGTCTTTAAATTGTAAAGAAAAACTTCCTCGAAATAGAAATATACAATTCCCTAAGCCAGACAAGGATAGCAGATGTCTGGCATAGAACAAGTTTGAATTTACGGTTTAACGGTTTTTTAGGAAGCACTAGGTATGATTAATGTTATTAAAAGTTTTGGAATTTAGTAATTTCGGCGCGTTTTTTGATTTATTTTACGAGGGCGTTCTAAGTGCGGTTTTGCTCAATTTTAACGTTATTTGGAGATTATTAAAAGCGAGATTGTTTTAAAACGTCCTCTTGAGAATACAACGGTGAGAGCTTTCTTTTATTATGTTATTTTTACAAGTATAATCGTTTATTTTATAATAATTATTTACCAAAATGTTAAAACCGAATAGTGTAGGTGCTTTAATTTGCAATATAGTTTTTATTTTAGTTCGTTCTATTGACCTAGATCTACACATTTGAATGTTTCCGTTTGACTATTTTTGATGTAACAAATCTACTAGATTATATTTCATTTGTTTGTAAAGGTTTTCTTTTAAAAACTATTCCACGGATTTTGATGAAAATAATGCATTGTAGGTATATTATAATAACGCACATAAAAAGAATGTTTAATATTACCAACAGTAATAAACTACGTATCGATTTTAAGTACATATATAAAAAAACAATGGCTAATTAAATTAATTCGATTTGGCAATACATATTATAAAATAATTATAATCTTTAGTAAGTAGAAAAATTCTTACAATCTTCTATATTCTATATTCAGATTATTAGAAGGATTCAACCGATACCTTCACCGGTGGGTAAAAGAAAATTTGTGGGGTTACGAGGGGAATGAGGAGGGAGCTAAAACTTTTGCTATTACAGGGAATGGGTGTTTAAATTTTGCAATAAAAGTTTTCGCTTGTTTATACGTATTTTGTTATTTCTAAAGGGCGCCGGCGAAGTCAACGCGTCTTAGCTACTTTGAGATCGGTTCGTTTTTAATTTACAAAACCGAGTGACAATGGTTCAAGTTAAAACGCTTTTTGGAGTAGATATGTTTTCAATAGACTTTTGGTTAACTTTATTGGTTATTGTAACTTTTGTTTTCATATTTTTTATTTAAGTATAGATAAAGGTATTTAATTTTTTGCCAAAAAGACAGAAGGTTGACATTTTTTTAAGATAATCATGAAAAGTTGTATTTATTTACTTATTTATAAGGACCAGCAATTGCCACAATTTAATATTTTTATAACTTCATTCTTATAAGGCTCATAAAGGGAAAGATTAGTGGAGATTTTATATATCGAATGCAAATTTAACTGCCTTAATTCAAATAAGGTAAGTCCAGTATAACCCCGTAAATGTAACACCACAAATCAATTACTGCAATCGTTAATAGATAGATGACATTTAGTTTAGCCGTCGATGTAAGTTAGACGGTATCAGACACAGGTGTTCTAACTTGGTAGTAACGTTTGCTAATTTAATAATGAAACGTGGGTAGGGACGAAAATTATATATTATGACATATTGTTATATTGAAAGCTAGTAGCGCATTCCTGAATCGCGCTTATTATATTTTTTCCAGAATTTACATAAAACTTTTCGTAATATATATCGTCATAGTAGCTAGTAATAAGCAAAGTTCTAGTATGTTGGATGTTGTTTCCAATAATAACATATTATACTACTTTTCGATATAGAAAATTGGAGCCTTACGACGACTGTATCACAAAGATATAATAAGGGTCATTTTCAAAGTAAATTTAAACATATCCATATTCAAATGAAATTATGTGACTTCGTAATATTATGATATTTAATACGAAGTATGTCTATGTTATAATTATTGATAATTTCTTAAATTTTATAAACGAATATTTTACACTAACAGTTTCAACCGAGCTTTACAACAAGGAGTTTCATAAAACTACTCTTAGATGTGATTAGACACAGGTGTCTAACAAACTTAGACCTAACAAGCTACGTGACGTCATAGAATAAGCGCTTCTAATATCCAAGTTTGTGAGTTGCTTTCATTGTAAGGGTTAAGCTGAATCTACTGAACTTTTTTAGAAATATTTTGCTTATAATAGACAAATTTTTGTGTGTTTTATATTTCTTAATGGAGAATATATTTTACAAACATTTAAACTAAGGATGGTGTGTCGCTTGATAGAAATAGATCAATGCCGTCTATAAGCACTGGTGGTACCACGATAAAATAACTAATTGTATATTATCTACAACGAAAACTGCTATAATAAAAACAACGAAATATTAAAAATTAAAAAAAAAAACAAAACTAAAAATAAACCATTGGAAAAAATAAACTTAGCTGACCATTACTTGGTAGGTACCTACTGTAACAGATTTTTCGTTTTCTTCGTAAACGCGCAGTCATGACGCTAATTTCTTAAGTAGATAATTACTAAGCTAATTTGCCTACTGATCCACTTAACGAATCACCGTATGAGCTCATATTTACGTGTTAAGGGAAAATTAATAGTTTTATTGCGGGCGAAGTTATTATCTTTAAATTGTTATCATTTTAAGAAGATTTTAATATGATAGCCTTATTTCATAATTAAAAATATACTGTGTATATTTTAAACTATGAAATAGGCAAATGCAATATTTAGGAAAAGGCACTTATCTCACAAAGGGATTAATCCTTAAGGATTAATTAGGTAATTATATAACAATTTTATTGTCATACCCTTTAAAGCCTTTGCGTAGAGATAATAAAAACGTTTTTATTTCATTTTATTTATTATAGAGAACAATAGAATAATAAAAAGAAACTATCAAAATTAGTTCAAAGAAGCTTATACATATATTTGATTGGATATTTTTAAAAGAAACCGAACTACGAGTTAACTTAAAGAAAAACGTCAAAACAATTAGAAACCCCCTCTACCAACATATTCCCTCTTCTCATTCTATATCAGAAGTATAAAACGTTTCACTAAAGACTTGATGTAGCTAATATTATATCACAAAATGGCGGTTCACAGGATATGTATACACGTATGGTTATGGTCGTTATACTCAGAGGTAAGTGAGGTTCTTACCTCCACCTGTGGCTGGCATCAACGTATGTACTCACCGCTTTAAAATTTAGACAAAGGTTTAAATATTTTAAACGTTAGGCTATACATGTAGGGTTTTATGAGGTATGAGAAATCTATACTATATTATAATATAAGGATAGTATGAAATCCTTTTATGGATATGAATATGATGAGGAATCGATTTCGTTACTTCCTTTACCGATATAGGTAGAGAATTGTGGAAAAGCGGTGGTGTTTTAAATTCCTTATATTATAGAGAAAGACAGCATACTTTTCCATTTACTATTTCATTACAAAACTTTTTACATGTTACAGAGACCAAACAAAGATACTGTACATACGTTATTTTTTTAATAACTTAGTTTAATACGTATGTATATAGAAACATATAGCACCTTTCTCCGGCTGACATAAAATCAACAGTTATATATAATATCTTAATAACGCTATTTATACTATGAGAGTGTTAGTAATAACCTCAACCAATGTATATATTTAACAGATATAAAGTATGCATCCTACCTACGCAAGTATCATTAGCCTTAATACGAGCAAGTTCATTTATTATTCTCATTCATACGAAGGTAACTTAGTGTTCCTGAAATAGGATATGTTATACGCTTTAATCTATTTTTAAACATTCTTCTCGTAATACAATTTAGATTTGATACTTTTTGTTGTTGTTCTTTTAGAATCCAATTCTATAAATACGTAAAACACACGTATTTATAGAAGTGGATTTTTACTCTCATATTTAGACAAACTGGCCCGATGCGACTTTGTTCACGCTGTAGCTCGATAGATAAGATTACCTGTAACATTAAACTAACAAGTTTAGTTTTATCTGCCTAAGAACTATCCTTAAAATCCGCAATATATTTGACAAATCATTTTTTTTATTACAGAAGATCTGTAAAAGTGATGTGGTTATGCCACGAGTCATAAGCCGTCCGTTACGAAAAATAGATAGTCGTATATCTATAAGAACAGCTTATTTTGTGTGCCTTCCTAACTAAAATATTCTTCATAACATAACAATCCCTATAGCGATGATTTAGTCGGCGGTAAAACCGATATTAACTTCAAATTAAATAGTAATTTTCTTCAATTTGCTGAGTCAAAAATCTTTGTATCAACGTCTTAGAATCGGTATAATTATTTTTAACGTGTATTTAAACCACAAAAGGAAGGTAATTATTTAGATATCATAGATCATTCGTACGTGAATGTAATTGAAATAAATGAGTTATCATTATTCAATTATTACGAATACTATTTCGATTTACAATAGCAATATATATGACGACCGCTTGGCGCAGTGCTAACACAATTGCTTTCTGCGCGAAGAGTTCGATTCCCACACCGGAAAAATATATTTCTAATTTACATTTGTATTTTTTTGGGGTCTGGGTGTTGCATGTATGTATTTACATATTGTATTGTATGTATGTATTTACAAAAGAAAGTTTGTATATGTAATTTATTCCGTTATCTAGTTGCCATAACACAAGCTTCGGCTTAGCTTGGAACTAGATGGCGCTGTGTATTAATGTCCTGAAAATATTTATTTATTATTTATTTATTATAATGTCTGCTTCTGCTGTCTCTATGTATGCTAAAAAGCGAAAACTATGCAAATGATTGTGATGTAGCATTTTTTAAAAAGTAAAGCGATTCAAAAGGAATGTTTAAAAGTACATAAAAGCTGTATTAATATATAAATTCAACTTAATTATTAAATATTTAATTTATTAGGCAGTATTAGCATTTAACATAACCAAACATTACACCAATAAAATATCCCATTAGTTTTTTAATGATCCAAATTACAATAGGATTATTATTAGTGTTCTGCCACGGCACATATTTATAAAATCTTCTAGTTACAACTAAGCTAAAAGATTCTATAACTAGCTTAAAAGCTATCGTAATTTGCAACGTTTAAATACAAATAGGACTTAACCATTTCAGCAACCTATAAGCAATACTAACAAACATTCGGCCAAGTTTTCAATCAATATAACTTACTTAGCCTCCAAAACTAATATGGTAATCATTATAGTTAGGTCACAGTTGTAATTAAATTCGATCGGCATATCCCGGCCATCGATCAGCTGTCACCACCTCCGTTAAGGCTGCATGTTAATTGAGGATATGGTGCATAAATCTATGCTACATTGGCAGATCATTGCACAAACGCAGCCAAAACTTTACAATGCCTTTCAACCGTTTATATGTTTATATTAGGAGAACGAGTCTAGACTATTCTAGAAGGATCAAAGCATCGAGCTTACCTCTTACTTATGTGAGACATGATTTTAGTATGATGGTTAGCTAACCATAGTATAGCTTAGTAGCTACTAAGCAGAATATTCCGCTGATGATAGGTGGTCGATTTTTGGGCGGTCTCATAACAGTAAATGCTTTTCGAATGTATTACTGCCTACATTCGAAAAGAATTTATTTCTTCGCCTAGAAAAGGGGAAATTAAAAGATTTACAATAAAAGAAATTAAGTATTGAACAAAAGAAAATAATGGAAGAGAAAAGGTTCGTTGCTACCATTTACCGAGAGAAAATTACACTTCTAAATAATTACTTCACATTGGTTTTCTGTGAAAAGCAAAATAATGTCAATTTGTTTCACATAATACCTAAAACAGCACCTCATATCACATAAGCTTTACACATAACATAAGATCATAATACAATACCATGTCATATAAATATACCATAGCTATAATATCGATCAGAGCTCCCAGCTATTAGAATCAGGAACTGGCGTGATGGATCACAGGAAACCGCCTCGAACCGACTCTGTAATGTTCGTACCTCTGTTTCATATAATACACGATACCTATATTTCTGTTATTGTTGAGCAATCATTGAACGGTAAATAGATTTATAGAATAATGTAAATGTTCTATAATCGTGACGTCATAGGTAACTATGTATTCGATTACATGGTAATGATAATAATTCGTGACACTCTAAAAATATGGGATTATGAAGCTAGAAGTTATTTTAAGTTTGAATTATAGTAAGTATTATATTATAAATACATATGGATTCATAATAGGTACTATAGGTTTATTTTACATTACAATCAACACTTCTATAATACTATAAGCTCAGTTAACCTCACAAAAACAATCTATAACAAAACCGACTAACATAAGAACCATTCTTCAAATATATAAAATAAATTCTATAATAAAACTTAAATGATTTAGCAGCGTCGATGTACGTTATAATGCCTTAATTCTTACCGCGACGAATATTATGGCCCATAATTGCACATAACTTATATGCATCATACATATTCATGTGGGGTTTGTTGCTAGGCTTTAATTAACGGATTTACGACCTTATACCGTAGCATGTAGGATATAAAGTCAATTGTATATCAAGTATATTGGTATACTTATTTAAAATGCGTTTTGTCAACCAATTACTTTATTCGGGATTAGTTAAATGCTATGATAATTCTTATGTGTTCATGTTACATGTATCTAAAGTTCTAATCTTAATGGATATTGTCGTTTAAAAAGATTAAGGCAAGGTATATTTTATGAAATTATTTTTTATTAAAACTGTAGTATTTTATTATCTGTAACTTTCTTTCTATCACTGTTACAGTTCTTTACATAATATATAGTACTAGCTGTTGCTCGCGACTTCGTCCCCGTTGATTTGTTTTTCCATTATTTCCTCGTTCCCATTAGTCGCAGCTTGATGTTATATAGCCTAAAGCCTTCCTCGATAAATTGTCTATTCAATAAAAAAAGAATTTTTCAATTCGAATAAGTAGTTCCTGGGATAAGACGTTCAAACAAACATATTCCTTTTCCCTATATTTGTTAAAATCTTTAAAACCACGCCACCGATTTTCATGCGGTTTTTTTATCAGATAGAGTGAATCATGAGGAAGCTTTATATCTATATTGTACATGTATTATTTGTGCGAAGTTACACCAGGAAGCTAGTTACTCATAAAATGATTTCTTTCTTTACAGGTATGCTTCTACAAACATCTATATGTATATTTAAAACTGCAATGCAATGGTATGTAAGCTTGTCTGTCTATCGACGTATCTATATTCCATATTTCTATATACGATTTAAATTAATTTACCTCAAAAATGATTGAACAACTGACTAGCGCTGTGGACGGGAGGTTTCAATATGAAAAACCAATTTAGTATTAAAAGCCTCGTAGGGGTCGAATATTATCGGAAATGGGAAATGTGGACGTGATGTTTTGTGACGGCTGCTAAATTAAATATACATATAATAGTATTTATTAATATGTCTCACCATTGTCCTATATATGCTGAAACAATTGTGGTGAAATTTGGCAATCGTGAAATTAATTCAAATTTCTTATGAATAACATTTTGAGAACTGCACATAATTGAACTGGTATAAGGGAACTATCTGATTTAAAACAGAGAAATATTCATCAAAATCGGGTCATCCAGTCCAAACATTAAAAACTACATCGTATCGGCCGGTAGTCGGTTAATAAGTGAGATTCTCAGATAACAGTATTATAGAAGATTCTTAGATAACGGTATTAAAGCAAACAGGTGTTATATATAACTAGCTGTTGCTCGCGACTTCGTCCCCGTTGATTTGTTTTTCCATTATTTCTTCGCTCCTATTAGTCGAAGCGTGATGTTATGTAGCCTAAAGCCTTCCTCGATAAATGGTATATTCAATAAAAAAATAATTTTCAATTCGAACCAGTAGTTCCTGAGATTAGCGCGTACAAACCAACTCTTCAGCTTTATATATTAGTATAGACTGTAATTTCATTTAACAGTTAATGTTTCTTCAAATGTATTTCTTTAATTTATAGTAATAAATATACAGTCATATCGCAATATAAAACTAGTATACGATAAATAGTTGCCCATCCCCCAAAACTTACATTACCCCACATTTTTCTAAAGTTAAAACCCTTGACCTGCTTACAAATAGGACCCCAAAACGTCACCGTAACATTAGTTTCAATCTCGCTAACTGACAGCCGGCCATATTTCTTCATCTTGACCCCCATAATTTTATGGGGCCTGTTCACACCCCCGATACTTTATCGTTCACTTTATAGGTATAACCATTGAATTCCGTAATGTCTTGACCTAGAAATAGATATACGATGGATCAATTATCTTACATAACGAACGCCGGGATATAAATCAATATACTTAGGCACACACATTACATATAATACTAGATATACATACATCTATAAATATCATATTCTGATATATTTTTATGACACATCCACTTTGTACTGACATCCATGTTAACCACTAAAAGTCGATATTACAACAAAGTTATTTTATTATAATATATTATATTTCAATGTAGTTAAACTTTTAAATGTCTAAATGACAAAAAATTATATACTTTTTAGTATACTCACCAAACTATCTACAAAGGTCAATGACCCCCAATTTCTTAAAAAAAATTACCTCCAAACTTCAGAATATTGCAATAGACAATCCTAAACCATTCCCATAGATTCAAAGCTAAAAATATCATAGAACAAAAATTCCTTAATTGACTCATGTGCGGTCCGACGCGGTCGTCACGTCGGCGTTTCAAAGCTAAGCATTTTCACGCCCGCATATTAACTTATTACCAGTGATCGATTTCATTCATTAAACCGTGTCCAGTTTATACAGCTTCGAATTATTTAATTACCAAATGTTTTAATTTAGCTATGCTTTAAAGAATTCACGCTTTGTTCGACCGAGGTTAATTCGTTGTGAGTTGTTCGTTTCGATCGGTTTTGTTTTTTCTTTAATTGAGCGGTTATTAGTAAGGAACGTACATGCTACTTTTAAAAAGCATAGCTAGTTTTGCTAGTTTTAATAAAATAAATAAAATAAAGAAACACTTTATTGATGTATCATAAACAAAACAAATATTAATATCTAATTTATCAAAATGCGGCCTTATCGCTAGGAAGCGATATCTCCCAGGCAACCATAGCGGTGATGAAAAGTTATTCAAGTAGACTAAATTGCAAAAATATATTTATATTAAAGTGCATAAGAGAATATCACGACATACATACATAGATATACCAGATATACATAGATGGATATAAGAATACATAGTAATTCAGATTTTTTTTTATATAATATGAAGAGGAGAGACGAGCTGGACGCACTCCTGATGGTAAAAGTAAGGCCAGCCTATAGCCAATGTAGTGCTTCCCGGAACTAAAAAATATATAAAATAAGAAAAAATAAGGGGTGAACAAGGTGACAGCGTAGTTAAAATTTTTACCTATGTATTTAAGCGTTTGTCAATTAATTATATTGATTAGTTCGACCTGCTTAGCTTTTGTTCCCATGCCAATATTGGTATATAAATATATTATTTGCCAATTCAGGGTCTAATCTAACTATTGCATTCCTAACTGCTTTTAGAACCTTTTTTTTTTTTTTAAGTGGGGAAATCCTCATAGGATACCCATGGTCCTCCTGAGTGGGGATCACGGGCACCTTCGCAGACTCTTCCGCGAACCTCACAGCGGTTCCCCATCCCCATCAGGGCCCTCTTTTGAAAACACACACAAAGACAAACACACACGTCACACGCTTTAATGCGTCAGATGGTGTTCCCCGTTACAACTGCTTTTAGAACCTGTGGCATATTTTTTATAAGACTTTTAAAGTGTTTCTATATATAGCCTAGGCTCTTGGTGACTAAGGGATATATTTGATATAAAGATTCAGTAGTTTAAGATATTGAAAGAGTGACTAAAACATACATACATCCACAAACTTTCCTATTTATATAGTGCAATTTACATTGACTATAGAGCTTTAGTATTTATACAGCATCTGTCTATATGTCTGTCAATACCATAGAATGCTGTGTCGAAATGTCTGCTAATACAATACCTCAATAGTTGAAGCAAATGTTTGCGGAAATTTAGTTGTTATAATAACCGTGCTTACATCTACACAAATTTTATAAAGAGCTTAAAGTTGGTTGGATAAATATACTGAAATGTTTTTATTCATATAAACTATAAAGTAACTTACTTTCAGTACTTTTCTTAAAGTATTATACTTTCAGTAGGGTATATATAGGTATATATTTTAAGCAGATAAATAAATATATAAACGGAATCGGAATATATATAGTATTGAGAAAAAGAATATTTTTCTTCTTTACAGTGATACCTGTGATTTGTTCAACGAAAAAGGCTAAAGCTTTCAATACGAAAAACTAATATGTTTTAACCTTAACACGCAAACCCGGGTCAAACAGCTAGTCAACTGATATTCCTTAGATCTCTATTTACATTATTTCAAATAAAGCTGGAAACGTAATCCGTGTCATCCATAACGAGAAGGGATAAACCTTTTTCAATCACTTTCCTTCCGATTACTCGACCCAAATATATACAATAGTGAAACAACTGAATTTTTATTCTATTTGAATATCATTTTCCATTCAAGTTCAAGGGTTCGTTTTATCCTTAATAATAGTTTTAAATGTTACCTTGATTGGTTAACTTACAGCTATATTCTAAAGGATTGGATATAGACAAGTCCTTTAGAAACAATTAAAAGTTAAAAATTTGCTACGTTTCTTACCTTTGGGTATCAGACACAAAATATTTTTTTTTCATAAAATTATAATTTGTAAAAAAAATTTCAACGTACATTGAATACAAATAAACCTTAAGTACGCTAACTTAGAAAGTGTTAAATAAATAAAAACCGAGAACCAAAAATCAATGTTAAAAAGCCACTTTACAATGTCAACGCAACGCTGAAAGTTCTATTTAATAAAACGTTTCTTAGAACCGACATTCCTATCTATTCGACGGCGAATTCCTTTAGATCGCCTCATTATCCGGCGAAATACAGCAGAGAGAAGATTGAATGCAAAAAACGAGCACATGTCAATCTCTGAGTCCCGTCGTGAATGGTACTGATTAATCGCTTAAAAATAAACTCTAGCTCGTATATTATACGGCTTAAAATAGCTCGCCAGATCAAACGAATCGCGGTTAATTTAAACAGAAAGACTGATGTCGATTAAACTAAAAATAAGAAGGGCATTTAATAGCTAGCTCAGGCGTCCCTTGAAGACGGGATATTTTTAAACAAACACTCGTAAAAAGTTAGTTTAATTGTCGTATACAAGACGTTGCTTTAAGTCTTGTAACGAATGAAATAACTCCGATACGATAGATTTATCTTCTAACATAAAGGTTAAAGTTATCTTTTATGGTGTTTAAATTTATACAATATAAACAAATCGGCTAATGTAAGTAAACTGCGTCTGTTTTTAGATTTTTATGTTTTTCTTTTTTTTACTGAATTGGGTTTTCGTTGTTCATATACAGTCATATACTATTCATATACTATTAGCTTATATTATGTAGTAGTAAAGACTTTATTTCCTTCGATGCTTTATTATAATAATTAATTATTTCAAACATTATTTGTTGGATAGCTTTGTGTGCCATGTATTATTTTATTTACAAAATTAAAAGTTGGTTGCACAACTGTCTATTAACGTAGCTACGTTATTTGAAGTAGGTATATTTCTTTTAATGTAAGTTCTGGCTGTAGAGTAAAAATCACTGCTTAGTGATAAAGCCATAATTTTCGAGTGCATATTTGTTTTCAGAAATTATATATTATAATTACACGTAATGATGAAAAAATAAATAAAACCTATTTAAATATGATATCTTTGATATTAGTATTGCATAACCTCTTTGAAATGTTGCAATCTAGAATTTCGAAACGTTTACAAACAAAGCCTATTAAAGACCCTATCGGTTATCACTATACCAAATAAGTTAATACGTTTAAATAAACATCTGAATAAGTAATAACACTAAGCAATTTGAACAGAAGCAATTTGACCATGCTATAGGGTTGTCACTGGAATTACACTACGCAGTTTATAAGAAAAAAGTTCCATAATGAGTCTTAAGTTCTTGAATAGCAAACGTAAAATTTAGGTGGTAGCTAGGTATGAGAAAGCATAAAATAAAGACAAAACCAGGGGTTTCAACTACTATATAATCCAGTGTATGCTTTCAACTAAATAACAGAATCACTTTTGACGTACACATTGTTGGATTTTCACTATTTTTTTCTCTGGGGATATGCCCAAGCATACCATGTATCTGATAAATATTAGGGCTGATATCAATACGTGTGGTTATATGCCAATGGTTATTTAACATAAATACTATCCATATATTTTTTTTATTTAATATTTTTCATAAAATCCAAACAATATAACAGTTTGTCGGCGGAAGCAGCGCTTGTTTTTACAAATATTTTTACATAATATATCACAACATATTATATATAATACTAAATGACCCGTGCCCACTTCGTTGGGCATAATATTAATTAACCCGTTCGGCCTTCCATACAGCCCATGACACACAGCAACAGTGCCCTCCATTGGCGAATTTTTATTTTTATTTTTTTATTGTTATTTTTTAAATCAGTTCAGTAGATCCCGAGATTATTCCCCTCTACTTAACAAACACACAACAACTCAGTCCATATATCTGTAAATATTAGGGCTGATACATAACCGATGGTTATTTAACATAAATACGGCGGGTACCAGCCCTCTGTAGTCGGTACTGTAAAACATCAAAGCGACCGCCCGCCGCCAATCCGGTTCGCAGTATTGATGTCTGTAATAGTCGCGTTTTCATATTTCATATTATACGTACATATTACAATTGATATGTCATATTATATGAGTAACTATATAACTGCGGTCAGGCAAATTATTCGTTACTAGATGTTTCCTATTTCTTAGATTTTGGAGTTAAAATTGTGGCCTAAACTTGACTGGTTTCGAACTAGTCTAGTGGGATATGATTCGACCATGTTATGGTCTTTTTTTATAACATAGGGGGCAAACGAGCTGGTGAGACACCTGATGGAATGTATGGTTTTTATAATGAATACTAGATACCAGCCCACGCATTTTACATATAAATCTCTCCCTCTTGAATCACTTTATCTATTCAAAAAATCGTATGAAAATCGGTTGCCGAGTTTTAAAGATATAAGCATACAAAGGCACAGAGAAGAAAGCGACTTTGTTTTATACTATGTAATTGTGTAGACAGAGGAAGTAAAATAAAGCCTTAATCAAACTTCATTTTAAGTCTTACATTGTTTTATATATGTATTAAGGTTGTAAGAACACTCAATGTTCTACCGTATACAAAAATTTTACCTACTCATATAGTAAATGCTTTGTATCTAAGACTTTGGGTCGCAGATCTAATTGCTCAGGGCGTACAGTATTGTTTTCTAACCGTTGACATTGTACATAAGTGTGTGCTTCAAATTTCCAATTCCCTCGTCCTACGCTTACTCGAGCCTAGAACTTGCGGTCATTTCTGTAGTCCTGGTAAAGTGAAATGCCATGTCCTTTGGGGAGACGTTTTTGTGAACAATTGGGTTCAAACTACGCTACATATTTTAAGACAAGCGCTTTGCTGATTTTAGTTTTGACCAGTCTATTTTGTTTAATTTAAATTGGTAATAGTTTATTATTATTTAAGGTAAGGGAAATATGGAGTGTAATTATTTTATTTAATACATATTTTGTTGCTGTTTCACTCATAAAGAATCTGTTATACCACAAAAACTTTTAAGTTTTGTTTATTTTTGTTATGATAAAGCATTAAATATCGTAAGTAGAAGATGACCCTTTAAATTGTATCTTTTTATATGTACTGACGTGTATAATATGTATTTAAGCACTTTACTGGTTTCAAATCCTTCCCAATTTAAACTGTTTCCGATGAGTACTAAAATAGAAGTCAAAATAGCAGTGGTTTTAAGTTAAACAATTCCACAATGCAAACGATACGTTATATCGGAAGCGACGCGTTCAAATCCCGCGTATTTCACTAATTAGAATCGCTATACCTATACTCGTATGGCATGGCATGGCATGGCATGTCAACTGATCGGAATGGAACTCATGTATTGTTGGATTCCGGATCACTGCAATGGAATGTAGCTGATAGTTATTGGTGTTCCTTTTTTAAATATTTGCATTTTTTTATTTTAGATCGTATGGCTGGCTATATTGGATTTTGACATTTCTTTTTTTAAACTCAGCTTCGTCTTACTAAATTGTTTTCAAAACCGTTCAAAATTTCTATCGCCTTGCTAATATTATTAATGTGAAAGTAGGGTTGGTTGTTTGCTTTCTCGCAAAAACTACTCAATCATCATGAAATTTTATACAAATATTCTTGGAGGTATCAAAATGAACATAAAAAAAACTAAATGTTTTTTAATTTAAACTAAGCCGCGGGTGAAATTTGTATTATAGCTAGTAGACTGAGCTACAAGTAATACACATCGCTTACAATATCCCACCAAATTTCTACAGAGACATTTTCAGACGAACTGTATCTAAATTTGCAGCTGCAATTTGCGAATCTAACCGATACATACTATGCAACAAATATAGACGTGAAATGAGCGTAGGTCAGCGTTAGGAAATTTGCCTATATCGTAATTACGCCCCCGGGGCCGGCCGCCGCACATTATTAGTGTATAAGGCATGAATCAATATTGCCTCTTTATGCCTAATTGGACTACTGTATTTAAATGATTTAGTATTATCGTTATGCTTGGATTAATAAGGGTTTTAGTTGGGCTAAAATTTATTGTATAGAAGAATGTATTTAATTTATTATATATTAAATTACACAGATAATATTTATGTATTATATTATTAAGAATTAAGATTTTTACAATAAGTATTACAATCAATCAATGCATATTAGATATTATATTATTTCAAACATATATGAATCAGTAGAATGTATATAGCCACATAAATGCATATATGCATTTATGTGCTGTTTTTAGGCTTATGAAAGAACATTAGGTAGATAATATTGAAGTTAATATTAATATTGTTTTTCTTAATTTACTATGTTTAAATGAACTGCAGTAGCTTCTTATTAAATATACACTAGCTTTTTATCTTACAAGGAGGCAAGACCAGCCAATGAAGAGATCTTACTAAACGTATTCCAGTGTTTAAACTTATCAAAGTTTAGTAATTCCAAGATCCCGATGGACTCGCAGATAACTGAGGATTAGAATAAACTTGTCCAATCAAGTTGCAAGTCAAGTATTGGTTAAGGAATGTTATTTCAGTTTAATGCTTTGATTGAGAATATTCGTCCGGGATTATTGGAATGTTCCGGAATGTTCTGTTGCGATTGATTATTTGGTTTAACTTATTTTATATTAGCTTTTATCCGCGGCTTCACTTGCATTATTTTTTTTTTCGAATTAAAAGTAGTAGCCTATGTGCATTCTGGTACTTCCTAGAAGATGTGTAATTTCATGCTGATAGGTCCAGTAGTTTTTGCGTGAAAGAGTAACTAAAATCTCTAAATTTACAATATCTAATACTAAGTATAAGCTGTGTTGTGCTGCTTTAATTAACTGCTGATTTTTTTCTTTTTTTAATACGAAAATAGTTCTTAAACGGTTAAAAAAAGGTAGGATTAGAGCATAAGGTTACAGGTAGGTTATGTACAGCGGAAACGAACTCGCAATCAATCTATTGCTTTTTTGCTTTTAAATATATTAAAATAACAAGTTAACAAAATAAAATTTCAAAGCTTATTATTCAATCATTTGTCACAAAGTTTTTTCTAATAAACTTATTTTTGTAAACTAATTATTTAAAATCGTTTTAAAATTTCTTGAACCGGTGTTTGGCCTATTATTTGTGAGAATCATAGGCTACATAAGACGAAAAGTTTCGAGAAATACTAATTAAATGTTACGCTAATAAAACTGCATAAGTTATTCATTTAACACGAACGTAAAATTACTATCCTGTCTAGTTTTACCCTAGACACATTATGTCTAGCGATATTTATATAATTATGCACACTTTAATTACACTCCAACAGAAGCACTTTCGACAAAGCGTTGACAAGTTTGCAAAAAACCCTCATCAATTTTAAGTATCGGACCAGACTCGAGCACCGTTGAAAACTGTCGACGCAGTTTTAAATTCATAATCTCAAATCAAACAGTAACCAATGATTTTATAACCATTAAATAGATATGTTATAAGCGCAAAATTTTGAAGACGCAAAAACATCCTAGTTAGGATGTCTTAACTTTAGATGATTGGTTGCCGGTGCATTCACGCGCAGCTGATAGAACTATCTCTTTTTTTCTTGTTGGTTTTATCATTTATCTATTTTCTATCGTTTTGACTAGCCGCTGCTGTGCGGAAAACTTTTCGGTTGATTTGTAGGTGTATAACATACCTGTTAACTATAATATCATTAGTGATTACAGAAATAGAATGCGCCCAATTCGTAATGTATGCAAATTGTATGGAAAGTCTTCGTCATTTGATGCCTTTGATTTTGGCAAGGAATTGATTTAGTAATGAGCATGTGTCAAGTTGGTATAAGAGTTATACTTCGCGAGACTTCGTGGAAGTTTGTAATGTCATAATCGCGGTTTTGACATTTGCTAGCAATTTGAATAATGTCAAATTTCTTCGTCGCTAAATGTAAAGCTATAAGAAAATATATGTATGTACATAGGTACATTAAATTTAGTTGGATAATATGTATGATGTTCTTGCAAAATTAGATATCTTTATATTTTCAGGATAAATAAGATAGTCTAGTCAAGTACTAACGAAAAAGAATCTATGCTTACGTAAAAGAGTTTTTATTTCACTTTATTATAATCAAAAGATAATAAACTTTACAATTTATAATATTGACAAGGCTTCAATTCAATATTTATTAATTTAAAAAAGTTAAATTTACATTTAGTTTAGTTTAGTTAGCGTCTTTGAAACGCAATACCGTGTAATTACCTTACAAATTACCCTATTCTAAATATCAAAATTTACTAAGTTCAATGTTATCGCCACTACCCTAATACCTTATACAATTGTTCTATAACAAACACGAATTTTAATCCCACATACAATATCGTTACAATTGTAAGGAAATCTTAGCACCTTACAAATGGGTACCAAATAATAGGGCTCTGAGGAGGGTGCGGGTTCATTGACCCCGTGAGGTGTGAAATAGTGGTTACAGTTAAAGTAAAGGTACATTGTTATTGAAATTATTAGGCTATTCAAAGCCCGAGCTTTTGATGTTGAAAACCATTGAAAATCGCTTGATGGATTAATGAAAATACGAGTAATTACTGTGTGTGGAACTTACAAGGACACGATTGAAATCTATTTTGGTCGATATTCCTTGTTTTTGATATTAAGTTTAGTTAATTCGATAAAAAAACAAAAGCTTATCTTTCCAGTAAATTGGAATTTTTTTTAATGCGCCATAGACCAATATGGTCACTTGATAGTAAAAGACCACATTTAGCTATAACTAATCGTAGAGCTACGAGGGTTGTCTATGTAACACAAAACCATAAGGTCAAAAATAATTTGTGCCAAAGATTTTCTTACTATTCATCTATATCTATACTAATATATAAAGCAGAAGAGTTTGTTTGTTTGTTTGTTTGAACGCGCTAATGCGAAAACGGTTCAAGGTACAAAAATAATATGTATGAAAGAATTATTCCTCTTTAAATGATCTAAAAAAAGTCCGCGATAGTATATGTCTATCTTCTAAGATTGACTCACTATACCATAATAATAGAAATAGATCCGACATGGACGAAGTTCCGAGCAACAGCTAGTATAAACTAAAGTGTAATGATCTGTCATTATAGATGTTGTACACTCGACTACAAAAATCTATTTATTCATTTAACAATTTAAAACATCGTTTTCTTTTCACGATACTTATTTTCAAGCTTTTGGTGTTAATATTAAACTGTTTATCATCTTGGGTAGTATAGTATTCACCGATTATTATATTTGGCTCACCAACGTACCACGGACCACCACGTGCTAGTGCTACCGGAACGACGGTCTGATACCGACTCACCCCCCGCTACCGGCCTACTCTTATATAAGATGATACGCCCGAGACAAATAACACTCTACCCACATACACTATAGGTAGTAAGTAGACTGTATGTTTCAATGCTTTAAAGTTTAAACTGACGAAACACGTAGGAGGTTTGCATTAAGATTGTCGTACCGTTAGCTCTCGGGCTATCTGTTACTGTCACTGACTAGTCTAGACTTGTCGTTGATCCCTACATTAGCTTTGGAAACATATGATTCATATACACTTGGAAGATTGAGATTTGTATGGGACTGAATGAATAAAATCATCCGAATGCTTCTAGGGACTAGAACATATATTTTTAGTACAATAAGTATTTTTTTTTTGAATCATCGTAAGTACAAATAATTATAAACAAAACAGTCTTCTGTTATCTGTCATAATGAACCTTTAAAATAATAACATAGAAAATTATGTTACACAAATTCTACCGAATAAAGCTTATTTGGAGCTAATAAGCCTTAAGTACGTACTTAGTAAAGTAAACAAGTTCAATAAGATATATGAGAAATGACTTGTTAAATATACCGCGTAAAAATTTTAATATCTACATTAAAAGCCGCAACAAACAAAATCGAATGTACATTAAAACGGAGAATATCTTGTGCATATGAAAACAATCCATTGTCCGACCCTCACAATGGCTTCGTAAGTAATATTTCCATTCAAATCCGACATTAAAAACATAAGCACGGGACGATTACCTCCCTCCAAAGTTTTCCCCCCTAATGGGAAATCCTACGGGATGTGCCAAAGATGAAGTAAACAGATGCTCTCGGCTTTGTTATCGATGTTATTTCGGAATAAATGTGTTTAAAAGTTCATATTATTAGTATTTTAAATATGGAAACTTATAGAGAACGTTTAATACACATTAGGGTACGTAATAGCAAGAATAAAAGTACATATTATAATACATTTTATTAATTGAAATTATTTAACTAAATACACACAATAAGACGTACCTATTCTTACCTTATATGTATAGGTATACCATGATTTATTGCTTGTTACGTCTGGCTGACGTACTAAAATGGCTTCCATAAAATAGCCAGCCGTAGCTAGACAAATTTTTATGCATCGACAAGTCTGCTTGTATTGTGAACTATCAATATTCCCTGCCCAGACCTTCAGTCGACATTGCTTCGGCATTGTGCATTGTATGCAGATTCAATAACAATACTTTACGCAAGCACAGAATTCATTTTCAATATTTATTTCTCTGCTCTTCATTTCCAAATGTAACGGTTTTTGTTGTAAGGGAAATTCCAATCAATTTCTTTCTATCTAGCTGGTACTTAAGATGTTTATCTGTATAAGCAATGTGCCCAGTCTAAGCACTTACTCTATGTTACAATTTATGGCGCGACACAGAGGTACGGGAAACTAGCTCTTATTGCGTCGTAATAGAAACACATGCAGTGCAATGTAAGCTTCGAGTTAATCTGTATGCGTAGCGAGTTCGGCTCGCTTGATTGGTTATTCGTTCACGGAAGGGCGACAGTTTAAAGATTTGCCCTCTATCGCTACACTCCAATGATTTCGTATTAATTCGATTTTAAAGTCTTCGGTACTCAGATAACCATTTACAAATCTTTCCGCATAACAATACAAAAAGGCGGTGGAAACGGAGGCTTAAAAAGTTAGAATTGTTTGTCCGGAAAAGAATAAAAGGGTAATGATCTCCCTAAAAGAATAAACGAAGAACAATTAGAGGCTTTGACAGTTTGGCTTGTGGAATTAACGACGGCTTTTATAGCTATCCAAATTATTTTTCAAAGAGCGATTATTTCAGAGGGCTTTCGATTATTTTAACAAACTCTCAAAGTGGGACATAAATTCTTGTGGTATATTTATTCCGAAGGGTTGTTAGATACAATGAGTAGCTTTTAGAGAACAGTGGCGTCCATTGAGGTGGCAATAGTTTCCAAACGGAACGAGAAACCACTCAAGTTTAATACATTTAATTCTAAAAGTGACCTCGTCCCATTTCCCTTTAGTTGTTTTGATTAATTACAGACCAGTTTGAAAGGGACTCCAGTTATTTTGATTTCGTATGAATAGAGAGAGTATGGGAATCGTGGTTCCTATGTTGATGCCTGTCGTCGTATTCAAATTAATGTTTATGCTCCGCTGTTTGACTGTCAGTATTTGTCGTTTTCACAGCACGCTGAGAAATTATTGGACGTTATTAAGAAATACCTCGCCGTGATGAATGACAATGGCGTTTTCATTTTCCGATTTCTATTGTTTTCTTAGATTTAATATCCTGGGGATTGCGTATTTGTAAAATAGAAGTATTCATTCGTCTGTCCACAAGATTGGTTTTCGAATGAAAAATATTTTTCTTAGCGTTCATTGCTTGGTGAGAAGTAATTAATTTAAGGAATAATGGTTTCGTGCTTGATGAATTGCTTTTCATATAAGTGAATAGGATTAGTATTTATTAGGCACGGATCAATTTTAACCTATTGTGATATATTGCTTCTTTTTATTACACTAGGTTTGAATGTTCTCGAAGCAATATTTTCTTACGACGTTTGAAGTGTTTGTTTTTAGCTCTAGTTTATACGGAGGGAGGCATTTGCTTACCTTTAGGGATGGATGTAGATTCTGCCTTTGATTGTTCCTGCGAGGGGAGTTTTCTTGAACATTTCCGATTTGTGCTCGGAATACTATCGCAAGGTTTACATGCTTCCTTCCGTTTTACTTGGACAAATTCGTACGGTTAACAGTAGCTGAATCAATACGCTCATATGAATCTACGATTTGCTCCGTTATAACCTACTTTTGGTTAGACCACTATTTTCATCTTGTTTTTCCAAGTACCAATTCCTTATAAAAATTAAAATTACAATACATATTAAACATAAGGTCAACTAGCGACGTGGATGCTAAATAGCCATTTCTTCCCCATTGGGAAGGTCATTACCTGAGTTGTACAAAGATGTAAGATAAGCGCTCACGGTAAGCTGTCAACGTCTTAAGTATAATAAATACCTATCTTTGAGAACTTCAAATAGATCGTGATGTGGTTTACGGCGACCACAATTAACACATCACCAAAACTTTTACGATCTCTAAAGAGGTCTCTAAAGGGAGATTCCGTCGACGTATTGGGATGACTTAACTCAAAATATATGACATACCCGCATACAAGACATTTATTAAACGGTGTTTTATTTATAGCAATTGATATAAGTGTCGAGCTTAATTATCTCTAAATGTCAATTTCCAACGATAAGCCAATTATATTTTATTACAGATTATACAGAGACGTTGTCTGAATTTTAAAGTCAATTTAATTGTACCAAGTGTAACAGGGCCTTTAGACTATTTATGGAATACTAGCTATTGCCCGCGACTCCGTTCGCGTGGACTTTCATATAAACTGTGACCCTCCCTTTCCTCCCTTATAATCCTCAAAAATTGTAGCCTATGTGTTATTCTGATGTATAAGCTATATTGTGGTAAAGTTTCATTCAAATCCATTCAGTAGTTTATACGTGAAAGAGTAACAAACATCCATACATCCATACATCCATACATCCATACTTACAAACTTTCGCCTTTATAATAGTATAGGATAGGATAGGATAGGATAGGATAGGATAGGATAGGATGTACTGATATTAGTTGAACGATCATTTTATATTGCTCGATTAAATAATAGATGTATATTGACAAATTTGAGTATGGCGACATTAGTTGTTATATTTTAAAATTTTTATTTGAATTCAAAATACAGACAAAAATATTTTTTAGAACTCTATTTAAAAATGTATAGTTCGCCGCGGCCATAAGTTCGTTAAAAACACTGGACAAGCGTCAATTTAAAATTTGACACCAAAAACTAAACCCAAATTGATTTTCCGACAGCTTTCTATCCGAATGTTGGAGCGTCACAAATTTTTACGTCTGCGTACATCATAAATAGATTGAAATTTATATCGGGACAGAGACAATAAAAACAAATTGCTTTCCGACCGGTTTTATGATCCGTCAATACGCTACAAATAAAACGACAATAACGCCGATATCTTTATGCGGATTTATATAATGGTTATAATCTGCAGTACAAGTGGTTTGAGTAAGAGCGCAATTTTCAACTGTCAGCCCCAAGCTCGCAGCGCGGCATTTGGCAACCTAACTGTAATGGCACAATAAATAGTTTGCAGCCCTCACCCATCTGTCACTTAACTAGTAAAATATACAGACGTCATTCAGAGAGCCACGTTGAAAAATCGCAGCGGTGCCACCCCTGGCGAGGAGCGCCGCGGCGCGCACGACTCCGCACCCTACCACTCGAGGTTAAAGTCCATTTCGGCTCCCGTTCCCCGATGAATAAATTTAAATATTTGTTAACTTAAAATGTAACCCGTGTACCCGGAAATACAGTCTAAATTGCACGGCTGATCATTTGTTTCACGGATCGCGTTGTTACGTGTGCGAATGTCAGTTCTATCATTACTATAGTAGGGTGCCTTTTCAGACGACGCCGCGGATTCGCGACAATCTTATACTAGGGTTATTTAACTTTGAAGTTGTTCAAAAGACCCTCGATTTGGGATTCTGGTGGATTTCTTTTTGGATTAAAGGCCTCATGAATTTAATGATAGTGCATCGGAGGGACATTTGTGAGCGCCACGCGTTGGCTTTAATCACTGTTATAATTGTTTTCTCTGCAAATATAGAGATCGTTTCGTTTGAAACATTTTTAATAAATGTACTTATGGGACTGTAGAATTAAAAAAGAAGTAACCCATTAGTCTATCATTATCATTACATAGTATAAAACAAAGTCGCTTTCTTATGTCTGTCCTTATGTGTGCTTAAAACTTTAAAACTACGCAACCTATTTTCATGCAATCTTTTATCAGATAGAGTGATTCAAAAGGAAGGTTTAAACATGCATTATAGCGGGAAAAACCACGGGGCGCGTTTGGTAATATATAAGTAAATTTTATTTTTATTTAATAATTGATATTTTTATTTGATAATTCTCTTTTACAGGTAATTTCTACCGTTGTAAGGAACAGCTTCGTAAAGGATTTTACAACTTCATAAGGTATTTTTACACAAGCAACACCGCTTTTAATATACACAAAGTAAAACATGACCAAATCTAATTCCAAACGCGGGTAGACGAAGAAACGCCATGATTTAGCTTTACTAGTTAATGTGTGAATTTGTTACAGAACTCATTAGCGATTCAAATTTATGCAAATCAGATTAACGACTTCATTGTAGAAGCGAAAACTGGGGCAGGCTTCACTTTTCATACTTCGCGAAGATATGTTATATTGGAAATTCTGTTAGGGAGTTTTAATATTAAGCAAACCTTGTTCCGATAATTGCTTGCCTATTCCTTACTTTAATATAATAATAATAATTTATTTCCATAATAAGGTGATTTACAAAATATTTTACCCGGGCTCCCAAGATTGTTAATACTGTTTTTCAAGAGCCTGTTTTATCCAATCATGACACATATACGACACCGACACAATTCGTTCAGATTTACAATAGGTTACATATAAAAATATATAAAAATTCATTTACAATATGCTAAGCTATTCTAGGTGGTGAAATCTTAACATGTGTATATAATTACGTGTCACGTTGTTTGTCCGCGTATGACTCCTAAACTACTGAACCAAATTCATATTAAATTTGCTCACCGTGTGCAGTTTGATTCAACTTAAAAGATAGGATAGCTTACATCATAATATATGCGAGCAAAATCGGGGCGGGTCTCTAGTATTCAAATACGTGTTTATGAATTTTTGAAGACGATTCCATTTTATATGTAGGTGTAAATACCGATTAAATAGATTTAATGACTATCGATCTCACCCACTTGAAAGTCAAAGTGGTTTATAGCTTCGCGTGTAGCTTAACGAATTAATATCTATTTATATCAGGTATAAGGGACATTTTTGTTAACAAAATATAATATAAACTACCTATAGTTCCGACAAATATATATACACCTTTAAATCAATATGGTTTCGTAGATTAATGACTAAATTCGGAAATTATTGGTCAAATATTTATTAGTTCTCTTTAATAATACTATTTATAATATATTTTTAAAAGTAGGAATGTCTATCACGCGTTTACGTTAAAGCTACTAAACCGATCCATGAAATTTTCTACATATATTCTTGGATTTTTGGATTTATCACAATGAAAATGGGCTAAATTTTATTTCTTTAAATAACTATCGGAATTTATTTAATTGGTTCAATGCGAACGAAGCCACAGGTAAAAGCTCCACTATAAATTCATAGATACTCATATCACTAACTGTATACACTATATAGGTACCTTAACAATAACAACATTCTTTTGTAAACTATTAAATTACGTAAGAGATAAACTTTGCTCCCTGTGTCTTTTCGTATCTGCATATAAACGGCTAGCTCTTATCTCAGGTATCCTAACTCTTAGAGAGGTTTTCGTTGTTGGTCTAACGGTCAAGGATTACAGCTAACAGGGTTTAAATTTTAAATTCATTTCGCTGTATGCGACTCGTATAATGGAAGGATGAAGTCAAATGGGATTATTGTTTTAGCTGGCTATTGTTAAGACTTTACTTTATTGAATTGTGTATATCAGTGTTATCAAGAACATATCATTACGCAGTATTAAATAAAGTGGATTTCTCCTGTCTGTCCCTATGTATGCTTAATTCTTTAAAATTACGCAACCGATTTTCATGCAGTTTTTTTTAATAAACTAAGTCTTAGTGAGAAGACGAAGGTAAGACATGTATAATACATGCATAATATATCCATGCAAAGCCAGAGCTAGTCGTTAGTATAGGATAAAACGAGTGCTGCTTGTCAATAAGAAATCTTAGCATATTTTGTTCTTTATGAAATACATTATATATTAAATTATGCTTATTAATATAAATATAAGAAATATACGAAATAGAAAACGACGATTATTTCAACTTTAAACACAAAAACTAAAAACCCTATCGTCAAACTGGCACCGAATCGAACACCTTGTCGATTATGAATATAAATTGCACTGAAATTGATATTTACTTAAAGAGTAATCAAAACTTCGTAAAATTCGCGAGCCTCGTCAAATGACTAAACAATTGGATAGTCAATCAACGTCGTAACTCAATATTGAGTTAATTAAAATCCAAAATTAAAACTTTATGTTCTTTTAGTTAAAATGTTTAGGTTTGCTCGATTTACTCGAATTACTGTTTTTAATTAACAAAACGTATTATGTTACTTCAATACCCCTTAACGTCGGCCAGATCATTGCTAATTTTGAATTCAAAATGTTTATTTAATTGAAATATTTTCCATGGCTTTCAACTTTATTTTACCTAAATTAAACAAACTTAATTTATTATTGACGCTTGAATATTATGCATGTATTACCATTACATAGTATAAAACAAAGTCGCTGTCTGTCTATGCGCTTATATTTCAAATGCTGGCTAAACCCTATGAGATAGACCAAAATATTGTACTACAGTATTGTCCTCCTGAAAAAGTTCTACAAAAAAGTCCGCGATCGCATATGTCTATCTCTTAGGGATAACCCACCATAACCATTTTTAATCCTTTACTAATAAATGGTTATTTCCGAATTGATTTTTAACTATACAGCATTAATCCTTATCCAATTAAATACCTTAAATAAATTGTGCATTTATTATTGATATTGATTGATTTGTTGTGTTGTTTATGACTTATGAGTAAATTCTGTAGTTGCACCCATGCGAGGCAGGGGCGGGGCGCTAGTACATATATAACCTTCTTGAATAACTCTACCTATTAAAAAACACATGAGACAGAGAAAGCGACTCTGTTTTAAATTATGTAGTATGTACTGATTAGATCCTTACAAAGAGAAACGTAACTGAATACTACACATATGGCCAAGTACTCATACGCAAATTAAATTTAAGCACGCCTTAACACTCGTAATTTCGACAGAATTGTATGGCGAACTGTCAGATCGGATCGGTTTAAGTACTTAATTTTAAGTTGCGTTTCAGTATTCCGACAATAGTTAGTATTTAAAAACACGTCCTAACTTGTCTGGTTCAAAAATCCTACAAACGTGAAACGACCCTCGTTGTAAACAAGTCATTCTCATTATAAGACTAGTAATTGCAGTCAAGTAATTGCATAGGTAGATGATAATTAAACAGGAAGGGGTATAATACATAATGAGACAAATTACATCGCAAGCAATGTGTTACCCGCTGTTTATGACTAATTATTGACATGTTTTTTTGCATAGTTATACTGATGTCATTATTATAAGACCTTTGTAGTGGGTTCTCACGGCTTAGCGCTGTTGGAGTTACATGTTAGTTATAATTTCTTTTATTTAACTTTTAAGAAACTAATTAATACAAATACAAAATTTTAAAGGTTCTGTGAGGGTTAAGAATGGTGATGATAACTTCTATTAAACGTAATCGTATATAAATAATATGAGAAATTTATTTCACCACCATTTACATTTTTAGGCACCATACATTTTTGAATTACGGTTTTATGTAGATATTCGGTCTCAATGCTTGCATTGTTATGATTCGTAAATAAGAATAGGAAAGTTTAATAATTTTAATAATTGACCCTCAGAATAATGTAGGTAACGTATTATCATCTTATATGTTCTTAAATAAACGTATTAAAAAAGTAATAAACTATAATTACCTAAATGTTTAGTTTAATATTTTATTTATAGCTCACTAGCAAAAGAAAACTCTTCTAAATGAAAATCATAGACCAATTGCTTAACGTAGAAATTATTTAAAATATAAGGCACCACGTACCCTCGCTATACCAGTTATATGCAAAATAGTACCATAAGTACGCCTTACCACGCAATCTGAACATTTTGTTAACATTATATTAGCCCCGAAATAACATACAAAAGGGGTATATAACCGCTGCCCTTGGTTTGAGACCACCACCATATTGTCCAGGAATAGGGTTCAATTTAGCTGCAACTTGCGTGCGTCTTAGGACGTTTTGGTCCTGTTGCGCTCATTCAAATGATGGGTCAAGGGTAAAATAGACGAAGTCGAAGAAAATTAGCAGTCTTCAATGCTGAATTACAGCCATAGCTAATGTTTCGGCAAGCTGTTATCTACCTTTCTGAATAATTTATTCGGGAGTTCACTGCGAAGAAATTATTGGAAATTGTTTTGGGATTATAAGATAGTACATTTGATTTTGATATTTATTCTTCTGTAATTCATTTTACTTAATCGTAATAAGAAATATACTTCAATATTATGCTAGTTTTTATGTCCATACATGTGATGAAACCAAAAACGATTGCGCTAACTTGCGTTCGTTTGCTCTAAAGTGGACGATTAAATCTTAGACTAAAAGAATACTTATTAAGTAGGCAATTTTCAATAAAATAAAAAAAACGATACGTAAATATTTTTTTAATAATTAAAAATTTATCTCAATCTAAATATGTTTAAGCCAGAGAAAAAAATAGCTGATATCAATCCAAGTCTACGATCGATCAAGTTCCAAAGTATTATTTTTCGTGTACACGACTCCCGGGCGATGCCTCTGAAATATAAGCTTATTATACTTTAAAAGCAAATATTTGATGAGCAACAAGCCGATAAGTACGTCATAAAAGTCTGCCTCTGATCGCATAATCCTCAAGTATAATAACTCTTAGAGATTTAAGAGGGATATGCATATAATTGACCGTCTTTTACGGTATTTTTTAAAGCTTTGTTCCAAGCTTAATTGAATGTGATAACAATTTATGGACGTCTTAAGTTCTATATCAATTTTGGGGATTTAGATCACACTATGTTGACTTCGTGATAAAACTATAATTTTATAAAGGACATTATTTTTAAAGTGAATACTATGTTATAGAGTGCTGTGTTGCTTAGACGTGTTTTTGCGCTCTTGTATGTATTCCTCTTTTTTAAATAATTACATAGCAAAAATAACTAGCATCGATACCTAAAGTTGTCATAAGACTATTGGTTTTAATCCTATTTCTTAACTATGTAAAGTACTAAGGACAGCGGTTTCTTCTACGAAAATCTTTGATACCCTTTTAAAAATTGATATATAGAATTATCAAAACCGGACTAGTAGATCTAGAAACTATATCATTTACTTACAAATGGTACTTCTTCTTCTATCTATACATATAATAAAAAAGTAACGAGTTGCTGTCCGTACATGGAAGATATATGAGAAAAAATATTATAGGAGACCTTTATTAACGCAATAGAAACCAAAACAATGATTTTTGGAATTTTTGTCTGTTTGTTTGTGCACGCTAATCTCAGAAACGGCTTATCCTATCTAGATGGGGTTTACAATGATATATTGTGGTAAGCTTCACTTAATATTTAGTGTTTAATTCATGTCAATCGGTTGATAAATAAAAAAGTTAGGCAATTTAAAGAATCACGTTGATCTTGGTTAACGTTTATTGGAGCGGGTTTTCAAAAATGCTGCCCAAAGTCCATTTTCTGCGCGGGCGAAGTCTAGTTATAGTATTAGTATATAGATAAGAAGCTAATAATTTATTATCGTATACTTATACTATCCGGATCTCAAAATACACAATAGCTTATATAAAACCGGGTACAAACGCTTAAACAAAACAAAGTTGAAGCGTTTGTATTACAAAACTTTACCTGAGATTCGGTACAGCCTGTAAAATTTAAACCGGTCGGGATCACATTATCATAAGTTTGATCCGGTTTTATCAAGTAATCCCGGTTAAGCCGGATCGCAGACCCGGTTAAGACATTTTGGCATAGGAATGTGCTGCTTAGGTTCGGAATTAATTCTTGGAACTTGCTTGAATCTTTTTAGTTTTTACGTAAGTGCCTTTTAGAATACGCGATGCTGTATCAATAAGTGTTAAAGAAAATGTGTTGTAAACACGTCTTTTTTAAAATTTGATATAACTGAAAAATAACCTCACATTAATCAACTTCAATTGAATTATTAGACATATTTTTTCGATTTTTGGGACGTATATCATGCATGTATGATTGATGAAAGATATATATGATTCTTATGTTTTAGATAAGGAACTGGACTATATTAAACAGCTATCAATAAGACAATAACCATCAAAATCTTTTAACCGAGTTTCTTAAAAAAAGGCGATTTAAAATCAATTAAATCAGTTCAATGGCTCAATGCAAATCATTTGCTTTGACAAAATCCGAGAACCGCAAATGTCGCTACTTTGTCTGAGCTAGTATATTTCCTTTTTAAATCGAATGGCTTCAGAAGCGTACCTGAATCCACTTAGTGTTCAATGCAATCACGGCAGCCCTTGGTGCATTAGCATTTTTATAGATAAAGAAATTGTATGGTCGGGGTGTATGCGTGATAACGCAGGGTTTCCTTGTACCGCGCTTAAAGGGCGTGGTAATTGCTTCTAATTTCTTTTTTTAGCATATTACGTTCATAATATTTTTAAGTAGTCTAGTGTAAAAAAATTAGGTACCTTATATATATTAAGGTTGCTAGCGTTTAGTCTAGTTCCATTCCTGGTTTGTACTTATTATCTATATAATTTACGAAAAAATTTTTGATTTGATTACCCTTCCTGGTTGCAGACTTTTTTTACATACAAAATTAAAAATACATTTTTGTATATTCGGTACCTAGAAAACCTTGACCGAACCCGACTGACTCATTTGAGTACACATATAAAATACAGAAGTTAGATGTTTACTATTTTATACAGCGGTAAGTATTCAAGATGCCTATTTTCTTTTCGAGGCAACAGTGTCCCCTAGAGGCACTTTGTAGTAAGAATGAATTGCTTAGCGGGTGTATATGAATTTCCATACGTACACAGATCACAGCCAGAGTTATTGGCGGTCCCACGGGTCTTTAATACGTTTGACTATTTTTATTTACTCGGAGAAAGCTCTCGACCGAGCTATCGCCTGGCCAACGGACGACTGAGGAATACGTTATTTGTCACTTCTATTTTTGAATTTTCTTTTTTCTACAACCGGCCAGCTATTCGATTTCGATTCTATAGCGACTTTTTGGTACATTCAACATGCTTTAATTGAAAATGTTATTGTTTTACGTAATTTCCACCTACAGTGAAACTTAATTGTTCCTGTGCGTGACGCAACAATTTCACATCAGCGGTTTAATCTAAATTCAACCTGTTGTTTTCGATAAATATGACACGTAATATCCGTATTAAAACAACAGGTTTTTGTTTCGCGAAATTGCTAACCATTAAATCCGACGCAAACATTAAGATAACTTCCAAAACAATTGCGTTGGGGGAAAAAAGCGCGGGAGTTTTAATTAATAAAAATGGCGGGCGGAATGTCTGCAATTCAAACATGAAGTCGGCCAATGAGCGGGTCCCTTTATGTACATATGCTAATGAGTGACAGACCGGTGAATGGGATTGTCGTGTTAGTGCTGTCATTACGCGAGGCAACAGTGTACGGAATTGTTATTTTTGCTTTTCATTTGACTCGGCCATAGACAACGGCTTTTTGAATTAGGCGCGAAAGTTGGCCTTTCCCGCGTACGTGTTTACTCTGACGCGTTAACCCAGTTATGAACCGAATTTTAATTTAATTTTTCCCGCGCAATTATTCCCGCTCGGAATGGATGTTTAATTGTAATATTAAGTATAATTGGGTTATTAAATTTGTAAAGCCGCTCCGTATGAGAAATTATGGTACAACGTTAAACCAAGTTTTTATAAATGTTTCAGGTGTTAAGCCGTTTTAATATGTATTTAGTCTTTCGTAAATTAAGCCTTTTAGAGTATTTTATTACCGCATATGGTAATACAATTTAAAACGCAATCGTTCTAAAAAGTTGCTAGCTACAAAAAATGTAAATACTCCACAAAAATGGCAACCACAATTCAAACAGTAAGTTAGAAGAAAAACTCGGTCGAAAGTAAATTATCAGAACCTTTAAGGGTAAGAAAGCTAGCGAATGCCTCCCGAATCGAGTTTGCATTTTAAAAGCCTATTTACAAGGCGAATGGTTTAGCATAAATAAAAAACAATAAGATTTCCAGCTACCCGCAACGGTCTTGAGGGAAAATGGATGATATATTGACGTACTGTAGAACATTGTTATGTATATATATAAAAATATATTTGGTAATATATATGGAAAATGTTTAGGGAGTAATTATATATATAGTTTTATATTCTTGTAAGAGAAGAACAAACTAATTTTCTTCGCAAATCTTGACAACACGACCTATAGTTCGCAGCGTAATATTACATAGCCTAAGGCCTTCATCAATAGAATATCTAACAGAAAATGATTTATTCAATTCGAAACAGTACTACCTAACGCCTTCAAACAAACAAACTTAGCTTTATAATATGAGCATAGATCAAATATACATATAGTATAAAACCAAGCTACTAACTACGTATTACCTAGTTAGTAGCTTGGATAAAAATTGGTTAAACCGATTTTTATGCGGTTTTTTAATCAGATAGAGTAATACAAGAGAAGGGTGTATGTGTATAATGCATGTGTAAATGCAGGTAAAAACCCGGGGCAAGGCTAGTTTTAGATAAAGGGTATTGTATAATATCTTCTAAACCTTAATTGACCAGCCAACACCGTTAACATAGCAATATATAATTTTATTTGTATTCTACTCGCACCGTTGTAAAAGCAAGCGAGCTCCTACATCTAGTCGATAAATAACACGGCATTCCTAACCATGCATGTTTAAGACTAGGATAACATGAGATGAAGAAGGCTTTCCTTTCTATAGATAAATATTACTTTCGTTATAAAGAGGTAAAGCGTATAAGTTTGTAGGAGTTATACTAAAATAACTTTATCAATATATACTTCAGTTTTTACGTCTAGAAAGTCGTGTTAATTTTGAGATGCTATGTATGTATTATATTCCATACAATACTTTAACCGTAAAACAGCCACCCAAACATAAAAATTAGCGATACCTTTAATGTTATATTTCAAACTTCATTGAATTGGTATTGAATACTCTATGAATGGAAAAGATATCTACTATTTTATGGCTTGTAAAAAGAGTATTACTAAAAAATAAATAAGATCTCAAGTATATTGCTACTGTACGCTGTAAAACAAACAAATTTGGTCATATAATATACTAGCCATTATACTATTATAGTACCTTTATCTAGTCTACATACGATCGGTTTTCCTATGAACCCCTTAAATAACTTTAAATTGGGTTTTGATTGTAATCTACGAATCAGAGTCTGAATAAAAATTCGAAACACATAACTCTCTGATTTTCAGTTCTGAAATGCCTCAAACTAATGTTTTAAGAACAACGATAAAAAGTCCTTGAAACAACCTATAAGGTATGTAACAAAAAACAGTTGTTTTTTCCGATCCACTCTGAGCTACTTAATAAAGCAATTCGTATTAATACAGTCGAGTTTATTACATAAGCCGATCCAATTTTCTTTGTTTGCGAAGCTCACCAACAGATGTAGATATTTTGCGAGGCCAATTTATTTAAGTAAAATATTCGACTATACCTACATATTTACCTTTTTTAACTGAACGTAATATAAGAACATACAGTACCGTAAATTATAATATAATTCGCAGTATTATACTATTGACTCACTACCGAGTTAGTCGGTAGTAGTATAATAATACTGTTACTACTAAGTACTACGCTAGTCTTAAATTTAAATAATGAATGCAAGAGATTTATTTTAATACAATGTATTGTTTATATGTATGTAAAGGCGGACCAATTTAAAAACAATACAATACTATAAAAAATATTTTGAAAGAACCTACTCGTATATGTACGAATATTTTTTGTAATGTACCTTTATCCATGCCAAAATAACAATTAAGTCAACATTAAAAATATACGAAAGATATAAATATACATATAATCAGTTTCTAGAGGATTAAAAAGTGGAAATTTGAAAGCTTTCGCGAGCGAGCTTCAATATTTCATACACATAGTCGCTCGCTAAATGCTAAGCCGATTACGATGGCTTTTATTGCATAAATATATTAGCTTTCCGAACGTTTTAGGTGTAACTATTGCTGTAAGCGTACTATATGTACCTGCTTATAATATACATTTCATATAAAAAATGTGGTTTACTTGTTTATTTTGTTTGAAAAGTTTTACTAGTTTAAATTGTTATAGATATAAGGTTATTTTATAGAGATATATGGCTGTTTATAGTTGTGATTTTGTATGAAAAAAAATTTAAAACTACTTACCCGTTTTGATAACTATCAAAGTAATAGAAATATATTATTTGTGAGTGTCTTAAGCTTAGTAATCTACAAAAATATTACTATAATAAGGATCAGTTAAATTTTCAATATTTGTGGTACCATTTCCATACACATATATACAGCTTTATATTAGAGATTTTTACAGCCATACGAGTCGAAAACAAAGTCGATTTACCAAAAACACACGAAACAAACTATCGCGGAACACGCGTCATAAATAACGGTACAAGAGCTCGCGTTTTGTCAAACATTCACATTATATCGCAAGTAATTCCCCGGACATCAACAAATGACCGTTCTAACTTCGCTCCAGCTGAACTCAGGTGCTCGCCAGATCCCTTACAATCTAGTTTTTACTAAACAACACGCTTTTACGTTGTCTGAATATGTGTGAAATATACGAGGGTGTATCTCGCGCGCGCCCGCTGCGAAGTCGCGTGTCTAGGTGTAATAAATCGGCGGGATTAACACGGAATATCTCTGAAGGTAAATGTTTGCGAATAAAATGGCGATAAATAAAAGGGTATGAAAATGACAAATTATTGTGATATCTGTAGTTTGTTTTTGCTGTTCTCGTTCGTGTAAATAAACAAGGCGTATAATGCATTATTATTTTAATTATTGTTCGAATATTTGATTAAATAATAAACTAAAAAGATATCTGTAATGTTAAGTGTATATTTGAGTTTTGTTTTATAAATACTTCATATTTTTTCTATTTTCATACTTTTAGGTATTTAATAAATAGATGTTTTTTATAACTACAAGTTAATTGTATAATAATTATTATTCGAGGGCAATTCATTATAGTAACACTTCAAAAGCGGCATGGTATTACAAAATATTAATTTACTATCGTTTTGAAAACAATTTCTATAGACAAGTACCCAAGGTACTCTGGTAGTTACATTTTTAATACAAAAGGTACCTAGAGATCACAGATTGTGATATGCCTATCAATAGGGTTAGTTACTAAAGTTATATTTGCTTTTTTTACGTAGCAGTTCATAGACAAGTGACCTTTACTATGACCTAACCTAAAGTGTTCCATATAAAAATGTTCTAGCTTTAATTCCACAGTTTTTACGTCGCAATAACGTAGCGACATCCAGCTCGTATGTTCTTTCTAAAATTTCAGTGGAACAACGGTTTGATGCCGTCGCATAAATTCTAGTTTTTATCTTCGTAATATCTCGTCGTGGAACTTTATGCTGTTGCTACGCGGAATATATTGAATCTGCAGTGTTCGTATTCATTGGAAGATAGTTTTTACTACTATCGGGGTATTAGTTAGATTGTATTATGTTACATATAATTGGTGATTTAGAAATAATCATAATGCTAATCTTTTGACTCTGCGTACCTTACCGCAGGTAGGTTTGGGCTTTTGGTGTTGGTAGCCTTCTAAGTTAGGCTTTTTTTAATATAATATGGATTGTTCTATTTATATTTCTTATAAATTTTATAAATCCCTACCTTATTATGAAAAAAATGATTACAAGAAAATAGCTCGGTCCTCAGCTTGATATGAAAAAATCGCGTATAATTCTAACATTCCCTTATTAAACATAACTACGGCTAAGCCTACATTCTTTATGAACTCGCAAACAAAGCCTTTTATTCCTGTTCATAGCGTGTCAACAATTAAAAGTGGGTCTAAGCCGCAGTACTCGTGCGGTAATGTATGTCAATATGTTCCGGGAATATGAAAGTACGTGTAAGTAGACCAAGTTTTTGAAGACTTGAGATCTTTGCTAATGGCTCTATGCGCTTAAGGAACTGTACAGTCGACTGCAGAAGTATTTACGCGACTAACATTACAAAGTCTTTATACTATTATTTGCTTGACGTCTTGTCGAGACATTTATAGAATTGTTAAGTATTTAGGTGATGTGTTATTTGGAATGTTTAAATCGTAAGTCTATTTTGATGTCACCTTCACTCAGGTTTCTTAATTTAAATTCTTTAAAACTTGTTTTCTTGTTTGATCTTGTGTAATTTTGTACATAAAAAAATATGCATTTAAGTTAAATTTTACTTAACTTTAATAAACAAATTGGAGTCATTGATTCTTCTTGCGTGAGAGATCAACAGACATTCATATACCCTTGCAAACTTTCACATATAATATACAGGTAAGTACTATTAGTGGAATAACTTGATATATTCTCTTTAGTTATTCTATTCAAAAGATAAGGTATTTGCTTAACAAGTTACCAAAAAGGGACTCAAACTATGAAATTTTCACGTGCATTTTATTTGAACAGCGATTTTGCGAGAGAAATTCGATAAATTCACTTTGAGAGATAAAGCATGAGTATTTCTATATACAGTAGATAAGTTCTGTCGTGTTTGTTTTAACGTTTAAAATGTTTTAAATCAACGATAACTCGCGCTGTATTCTGCAAATTGTTTGTTTTTACAAAGTTCTTTTAATTTTATGATTATTTAAGCTATTCGCTACACACTAACTTTTATGATAAATAAAAAGCATTCTTTCCTCTTATTGTTTCATTAAGTCCTAGTTGGATTAAAGAAAGAGCTCATTTAAGATAAGGTAGCCATTCATATGTGCGTACGTCTTAGAATTGTTACACTTTGTTTAATAGAAGTTTGTAGTCCCTTTATAGGCTTTTCTAACTATAAACGTTCTTCTATTGTTTATTCGAAGCTTATCTTAGTACATATTATTTATCAACTTACGTGTCACATTGTTCGTCCGCGATTGACTCCTAAACTACTGAACCGATTTTAAATAAAATTTGCACATTGTGTGCAGTTTGACCCAACTTAAAAGATAGCTTACATCATAATATATGCTATTGCTCCGCTATTTTAATAAAAATAAAATCCTAGACTCTTCATACAATAAGCTAAGCTAAACGCCATAATACAAGGAAATTGCCCAGAATATGTCAGCACTTACCGGCCTTATGGAAATCGCGAGGCATTACCCGAAATACCCATCGCCGCTGTTCCGAACTTGCATTGACTCTAAAGCTATTTCAGATGAATGCACTTCAATGCAGACATGTTTATTTGATTATAAAGAAATCTTCTATTGTAAAGCTGGATTTTGTGGTTTATTGTTAAGAAAATGGCAGTAGGTTTCTACATTCTCATTTAATATAAACTAAATAATATATTATATGAAAAGATTGTATTAGGTATATATATGTCGGTTATGAGAGGCTGCGAAACTAAGCTTTTTTTTAAAGTATAAAGTTAATAATCACTACCTTTTTACCTTTCTACTGTTAGTTAATGTAATAATATGTATATTATATGTATGTATGTATGTATGTATATATTTGTATTTATGTAATATGTATTGTATATTGTCTAGTTGTATTCCTTATGTAGTTATATATACTCGCGAACCAACTTTAATTTTCTTATTTTATCCTATATCTGGTTGCCTGAAAGAAATGGCTTACAGCCATAAGACCGCCTTTTACATGTATCTTTTTCTGTATTTTCCTTTTTGTATATTATGTTATGTTATAATGTAATAAAGAATTAATAATAATAATAATAAGCTAAGAATTCTCAAGTTACAGTTTACTAAAAATGGGATAGAAGAACAACTTAGCTAGTTGTTCTTAAGATTCGCATTTTCACATACATATAGCTACTTATATTTTATCAAAGAATGTTTTCGAACGAATACCACGCGTAATAAATATCATTCCGTGATCTATCCGTAGGTACCTACCGTATAAGCGCACATTTCCAACGAAGAAAGGCGAAGAAATAAATATTGTCTAGTTAATAAAAACAGCTCGCCTAATAACACGGTAGGTCTAGCGCCATTTACGTCTGAAATTTTAGTCCCGCCTCCGCTTGTGGCGGGGGATGAGTTATAAGCGGTAGCGGTTATGGTGTTTTATTACGAATTTAATGTTTAGTTAGTTATCGAATTAATGTAGAGTTCATTTGAAAATATTATTGTTTAAACGGTAAAAAGTTATAACGTAGAAAGTAGCACTAAAATGTTATCAATGAAAATATTTATATTTATGTAGAAAACAATATTAGAAAATTACTATTGTAAAGAAGTTATTCATAATCTACTTATGAACCGAGGAACGTAAGAAGTAGTTTTTTTTCCGTTTAGCAAGCAGATATTTGACTGCTGTCTAATTTGATCGTAATATAATTAAAAATATTCATTCATATATAACCTGACAGGACATACAAATACATAATTTAATTATATAAACATAACTACAAGATTTATCAAATGTAGGTATCTATATGTAAACCACGATCCGTTATACAAAGAAAAAACACAGAACGCAAGTCTATGACTTTTCCCACACAATCTGTAAGGCAGAGTCAGTTGCTAAATTTAGCCAACAACCTCCCTTTTACAGATTATCTCCTGCGAGCTTTGCTTCTTTTTGCAGCATATCTATAACCGTTGCATGCATATCTTGAATTACATTACGCTTATACAGACATCCTGTATTATTAGATATGATATTGGTTACTGTTATTAACGGTTGATGTTTAAGGATCTAAGTTTACTGGCAGAAGAGTCGTTTAGCGGAATGTATAAGGTCATATATTATGAGCAAATAACGATAATTTCCTTTATTTTATATATTTTAAGTTATTGAAGGCTTAGTTTGTCTCAGCTGAAAGGCCTTTAGAGAGACGTCATAAAATAACTTTTAAGGTTATTATAAAAAAAGTATTAAAATTCTTTCATGGATAATAACTTAAAACACAGTATAGTTTTAGTATCTACCTTATCGTTAAAATGCCTATGTTCTACTTAATATACTACTATTGTAGTGACAAAAAGTTACTTTTTATAAAGCATATTATATAAAATTATTAACTTTAATCTTAATATATAAAATATTAATAACCTTTCATAAAATTATTAAGTCTAATCTTTAAATATAAATAGTACTACGTCTTTGTTTCCTAATTAATCTTACCACTGCCTTACTTAATAAACCAACAAGAATTTAATAAGGTAGGTACGTTCGTTCTTCCCAATTTAATTCGCCAATTTATAACTTTAATAAATCGCGCATACAATGAGAAAACATTCACCATTGTAGCTGCATGTGCAAACAGAATAAAACCAAATAGGGCGATCCTTCAAGACTACACCTGCTCTCGGCCGAGCGATAAATGACTATTTATATATAATACCTACGTATATCCTCAGAGGGATACTACATTATATTAAGGATTTATAAGTCGCTTTTAAGGGCATTTATTAATGATGAAGACAAACGTTTATCATTAATTCATTTTTAAGTTACATAAAAAAGGAGATTATTTATTCGACTCGATTTAAATAAGCTTTTTTATTCGTGACACGATGACTTATCTGATCACTTCGGCATTTATACAAGAATTGCTTTGTATTCACTCTACCTCTCTTGCTTGAATCAGTTATTGAATTAAAGTTTAATGCTTAGACTAAATCGATAAATATTTTCATTTCATCACAATGTGGAATAAAAAATCTATGGTTATCGTTCTAAGCTGTAACTGCATACTTTTACTTTTTCAAATAAATTTTATACTTTAATAGAAAATACTATCGCCCGATCCCCCTACTATTTGTCACGCAGTAAACATGAGATATGACACCATTTAAACAGACTCATAGCAAAATTCACGCGCAATAAAACGAGTGGCACCTGCAGGATCCCAGGTTCGAGTCTCTGGGGGCGAAAACAATTTTCAGACCCCTGACAGGCACTCTGTTAGTATGAAAATATTGAGCTTGATCTTAGATAGTTTAGTTATGGCGTGTACGTGAACCAAATGTCGATGCATAAGTGCAACTTAACTTAGTTAAGTTTATTTCAAATGTCGGCTAAAAGTTGCTTAGTTTTCTGATATAAATTCATCAATTTAGAAATTTGATCGAATTTTTTATATTTGAATAGTTATCAAAATAATACACACCTTTTAGAAATCGTTGTTTGATCTCAGTAACAATTGCTTGTACTCGTATAAGAACCTATATTTAATATCTTTCAACCAGCGAGTACATTGCAAGACCCGCCTATACTGATTTATCTTATAAATACTAAGTCAGCATACTTAAACCTCTTAACTCCTAAGTATTATAATATAATAGTATTATTATGAACACAGTATAAGACTAACTAATTTGAATTTTCAAGTATATCAGATATAGATTAGCAATACTAATAATAATAAATATTATTTTGAATGGTTTTTGTATGTCCCAGCGAGTTCATTGCCATATCCGCCCGCCCAAAGGTCCTCTTAACTTATTGTTTTATTAGTAAAAGATTAGACGAAAACAACAGCACAATTTAAATGACACAAGCCATATTACATATAACACATCGTTCTTGATCACCCAGCGAGTACATTGCCATATCCGCCCAATTCAGCCCAATTTTATGTATATCTTATACCCTAAGTAGTATAATGATTGTAGCGAAATAATATAAGACTAGATAGAAACAACAGCACTATTTCTATGACACCAGCTATATTTCATATCGTTTTTGTATCAGCGAGTACATTGCAGCGACCGCCCGCCCAGCGCCCGCCCGCCCAGGTGCACGCTCAGACGTCCTCATTAATCTTGTCGGGCTTTGTCTCACAAATGGTTGTATTGTGTGTTTTTGGTGGACTTACCATTAGTTTGGTCTAACATATCTAGTTTTTAAGCTACAATTTCATGTGCAATTTTAAAAACTTAAAGTTTTATCAGACTAAAACTCGGTTGTATTTTCTTTAGATAATGTAGCTTTATTATTAGATTTTATACAATTGTTGATATGTACTTTTAAACGTCTAAAACGAACCGATTGAAATCAATATTTCTTGAAATGAATTCGCCGTTCGCAGCAGCCCTTAATTACATTTATTAACAGTCACTTGTAAGCTCTTAAAGTTTCGAAATCGCAAGTAATGGCTGTACACTTATCGATCAAAAATAACGAGGCGCAGAACCTTGTTAGCCGAGTCTAGACTGATCGTTAGGCTTAAGTTAAGAACGAGTTCATCTTCTTGCTTTGCTCGAACTGAGGTGTCTAAACGTCCTTACTGTGAATAGGGTTGTCGACGGCTATAAAATAAATGTACCTACTATTATTTCTTATGTATTACGTAGATAATCTAAAACGTAATTCTTAGTTTGCGTAATAATAATATTGTTTTTTATTAAAATATTAATAAGCATCCTTTTCGCCGATATCTGAAAGCAAAGCTGAACGTACCTTTTGCGTTTTGTGCGAGAAACTTGCACAGTTTCCTGCTATACGGAAAAAACAAAATTTTGATACTACATGAACAATGACTTATTTCAAGTATACATATTTAGATTATACTAAACTTTTGTGTATACTATACATTAGTAATCTTGTGTGCGTTGTGGTAATATACATATAAGTTAAGTATTATTAAAGTCAATATTGGTTAAACAATCGACAAATAATTAATTTGTCACAGATACTAATTAATATAAGATATGTTATCTAGACGTACGTATATACGTACAACCGTTCCTAGGCTACCTTCGCTCTACCGACTACAGAAATTAAAGCAATTATAGTTATTTATAAGTCAAGTTTAACACCAAGTAAACCAGTTCTTTAACAGGCGTGTAGGCAATGCATAGATACAATCATCCCGCATTCTTAGATGCGTTCACATAACACTAGCATAGACGTACAACGCATAGACAGATAGTCCCTTAATATGGGTCCGCCGTAAGTGAAGCCAAAACTGTATACAAGTACCTAAGTGTAAAAAACACGTTCTTATACTCGATGACACACACACACACACACAAGCACACAGATAATCTGGATGCTATACGAAATTTTCCATATAAATGTGGAAAAAAATTGTCTTTTAAAAACACGAATTTCGATGTGACAATCGATGTTACGATATATGTAAGTAGACAAAATTGTCTACTTTTAAATGGCTTCACTTCGCATGCTAATATTGCGGTTCTAGGTGTTATAAATCTATGAACACTAGGTTATTCGCCATTTGAATATATTCATTTATGGACAATTTTATCGATACTCGACTACCTACACGCTTTGTTGGTGAGCTTTAATATGTACTATAGTTTTATCTATAGTATTATTGCTGAAAGGTAAATTTTAGTGGAGTAATTATTGGAAGTACTGAACTGATTATGATATTGTTTTATAAAAAGAAAGACATTATTTCTGGACGTCGTAAGCTATTTTAACAAGAACAATATGGTGTAGAGTTTTTTAAGATTAAGGCAAGGCATAGTTAATTAAAATGATTTGAGTCTACCAGTAATATATTATAAATATCATTACCGAAATACTGTTATGTAAAATGATGTCTTATTATTATATATTTCTTATCTCGACGATTTAACTTATACTAGAATTACCTTACCAGTTACGAAGAGTTCGAAGTACGAAGTCATCAGCATTTAATTACAGCAGCGATTCCTATAAAGAAAAAACTTAAAAGGCCTTTGAAAGTCAGGTACATATAAGGAAATATCCATCGAGTATCAGCCCTAGTCATTGATGAATGGGTTATATCTTATCTTGTCCCACTCATCCTGGCTTCAATCTTCCATCCCGCTCGTACGTTTATTTCATTAGGTTTTTGTGTAGGGGCGATAATTCTCGATAACTGTCAATTTGCTAAGTGCTGTTTATAGGTTGTTCGCACTATATTCGTTATGTCCCAGTTGCTACAATGGGCCAGTTTGCGAGTAATGTTTTTTGTAAACTGATTTACTTGAATTACGTTTATGTGACATTGACAGCTTAACGAATTGTTATTTGTTAAAATAAAGGTTTCAACGAAAACAATACTTGTTTCTTTAGTATAATGATAATATATATACTTCGAATACCTAAGGAATAGAGAAATTCAGTACAAAAATAAATAAAGCTTATCGCGTCCAAATTATACAACCTTCTTTTCAAATTAATGCGTTATCAAAAATATTAGACTTAGATAATAAAAGATTGTCCAATATTTTAATACTTAAAAACATGTTGCATTAAAAGTAACAAACACTATGATTAATAAACAAATTCTTTGCTTTCAGATGCATCATCAAAATGCGACGATTTGACCAAAAGACAAATGAAGAATTCTAACAGGCGCCGCCCGCAACCAGTCATGATTGGAACCGCAGAGGTGTTACAGCCTCTCGAAAATAAAATATTCAGCAGACGAAGTCTCCTAGATATAAAGAATCTTCTAGAAGACAGAGGAGGCGGAAAGTGTAGTAGTGTTGTTAAATTAGACTCGTGTAGTGAATCTAGTTATTATAGTCAAAACTCGCGGTGTCGGAGGTTCAAGACTTTGTTAATATTATTATTAGTGACTTTATTCGTTGATACGAGATTGCAGGCTGAAGCGAGGAGTTCAGGTGAGTTTGTGTTGATTATTTGGCCTTAATACATAGACAAATGTCATTATAATTCACGAAAATATCTTAATACTTTAATTTTATTGTAAATATCTAATCGAATTGTATCGGTGCCGCACGTGTCATGATTTGGATGAAACAGGCTCCTGAAAAACAGTCTTTACTATCTTGGGAGCCTGGGATTTTTTTTTTTGTAAATCACCTTTAATAATGGAAATAAATAATAATAGTTATTATTATTACTTTGTTATAATATGTGTATAGAATTGAACATACATAATCCAAACTGTATAGCTTTATTAGACATAACTAACTTAGAAAAAAGTTCTCATAGAACTATCATATAAATGTATTACCAAAGAATTTTGATGAATTTTGTATCATGAGATATGTGTTATTTTAACTTTTAAATTACAGTTAATAATTTCATAAAGACTAAATAATAGAAACTGAATTATAATATATACTATAGAACGTACGTAGTAGTTAAAAAATACGCTCAACGTTTCTTAACAAAGCTTCAAAAAACTCTTTCATTCAAATAACCATGGCAAAAATGTCATGTCCCATTGAATTAAAATCTCCGACGATGTCGCAGTGCGATCCTTTCATACATTAAATCGTCATAAAAACACTGGGTTTGCGCCAAAATTCTTTCGCTTTTCATAGTGTTTTTTAAGCATCCTTTTGTGACCATGTAAATACTTGGTGTAATACGTGGTTAAGAAAGGCATATCTAAAGTTATTAAAATGTAACTAAAGATAATTTTAATGTAGTGTTTAGTTATATAGACTGACTTTTCCATTCCTGGTAATTCGTGTTTCATTAAATTACTTTAAAAACGTTCAAAACGGTAAAAACCCAATCCTAAATCAAAATTAACACGTTTCTCTCCTGAATCACGTATTTACTTAAGACATTACTAACTAAATTCATCAGTTTCTTGGTAAAATTAACACATATGACTAATCTTCAAAAACTTGAATAGTATGAATGTTATTCCATCCCAAAACCACAACATTAACACACTAATAAACATGACTAATGAAAGGCGGTTAAAACATGACGGTGTATAGAACAGGTAAAATTATTATTATATTTGCTTCGCTTCATTTGAATAAGCGTAATTTCTTCTATGATCATCGTCCAGTAATTATATTTTCTTGTTAAGGATATAATAGAACCTCACTAAGTTCAGTAGTTATAGTAGCATTAATATATTTTCAATACATCTACATTACAATCTATAGTTATATGACTCTTAACTTGTAAACAGTCCAATAATACAGTTAAATTTTCTTCAGCTTCAGCAAGGCCTATATTTATTCATGTTTAAGGTGAACATAGCTTCAATTATTTATATTATAGGCATGACATGCATTTTACCTTTCATATAGAACCAAGAAATTTTAGCATCACGTACTGTGTGATTGTGACTTTCAGAATACCGACTTATAAATCTAATATGTTTTATATCAGATTACCCTCAATTGCCTGAGTCATCGGCCTTTCAATACAATAAGTAGCTATACCTACTTTATAGAACCTTTAATATAACCTCGATTTCGCATTGTAGTGAAGGCTTATTGTTTGTGTTGACTTCCCAATAGCCAGGTCTATATAAGCCGAATACGTCATAGATAGGTCAATGAACTCGTAGTAATTAACGGAATAGTTTTTCTATTGTTCCGCTGACCTGAGGCGTTATTAGAAGCTTTGTACTATAGTAACCTCAACAGATTAACACTAAACAAAAGATGACATACTAATATGTTCTAAATCTAATACGAAGTAGCATGCTATTATTCAATTTCCATAGCTCAAAGAAGCATTACGTTTCCCACCGTGATATCAAAACACCAGCATATTTTTTACAATATTTTTTCCAGTACAACTAATACATTATCGCGTCAAGTCATCCCACTGGGATAGCGAGTAAGCAATTACTTAAACACCTCCTGGTGATACAGCAATATCGCAATTGACAATAAAAACCAGAAACAAGCAGACTTGCGCCTATCCCGATCGATTATTAGCTCCCACGTTTTATTAAGCCGTTGTTTTTCTTAATTGCCACCGCACCGATACCCGGGCACCGGCGGGCTCGACACAATAATTGAAAAAAAGTGTAAAGTATTAAACTGAAGTGGTCCAATCAAAGCATAATCCATTAAGATTTCGTTTCGCTCCGTCGAACACACTCCGAACTCCCGGGAGGTAAATATTTCAACCTTTGCCCCCTCCCATCTAGTATAATGTATTCTACCCCCTCAGACCTCATCTTTTCGCCCCTATTTTGCATGAAGGGGGAATTTAAATTGTGTAATCTAACTTTCAATTCATTCATACATTCAGCGCCATCTCTCGATGATAAATTGAAACTTGACTGACGCATTTACTTGCACTCTGATCGGATTTGAAGTAGAACTTCGTGAACTTTGAATATACATACATATATGTATATACTAAACCAACTTATATCTACTAACTAAGTATGTATTCGCTTATAAATAGCTTTTATCTCTGTCCATCTGCTAAATCGGCTAAATTTGCTCAACTAGCCCACTTTTCATACTATAGGGGTACAAACGAGTAGCCACCTGATGGAAAGTGGTCATTTCCTCCCATGAGCATTCATGAAGCTTTACAGTACTTTAGTTCGTTAAAAGAAATTCTTTAAAAAACTAAAGGTACTCGAATATGTTACATTTATTGTCCAATGAACGTTGCCATGTTATTTTTTAAAGACGAGATTTACACAGATACATATAGTACTTATGTTTCAGTCAACCTTCAATGCAAGCTTTTAATGTTTCTTTCATTTCCTTATCGTAACATAACGAGATTCTCGTCGCGATGAGTGAGTTTTTGTGCGTCCATTAACTAATCAACACGTCATGTGATAGGGTTGTTTTCGCTTACAACGTTGTTATATTTAGACTAGATTAAATTAGCAATATGCTTTATCAATGTAGGAGTTTAAGCAATTTAGAAGGCCGAAAACATTACGAAATTGATTACTGTCTAAATAGAAGATAATTCAATTTATATTTTTTTATAACTTTTTTGTTCAAGAACTATCTATTTTGGTACAGAAATCAAAACGCAACATTATGATTTTTGGTTTAATATAGTTCAAGTATTTTATTTAATCTTTTTTCTTTATTCATGTTATACCTAGAATTAATATACATGCATACAGCGTAGATAGTATAGAGTTTAGATATATAAAAAATAGGCAAAATTGTATATAACCCGGGACTTGGAATTTTTTTCTAAAACTCCTAAACGAACAATTTGCAATCAGTTCTAATGAAAGGGCTCTGACCTTTCATTAAGTTAGGCTTTTGAAGCATAGGTAGGTACTGAATAATTTCTGAATGTGACTCGCGAGGTATATTTTTGGAAACAATTTTTTAGAGAAGCAATAAGAGTCCACAAAACAAGTATATGTGTATTTTTTTATAATAATAATAGTATTATATAATCTACCCTGTGGTTTAACTCGCTTGGTTTACGAACATACAATGCTTTGTTAATCAAGACGTAAACATACAACATTTCAGACAAATCTTTAAATAATAATAAACATAAAGCTATCACACATTTAAACTTATTATATTCTAGATGGTAGCTAAAGGTTTATTTTTAGGGGGAACATAAGCAGGAGATTCCTCTTAGAGTCACTGGCCTTAAAATAAATAAAAAAAAACAAATCTATGACAAAAGGAACAAAGGACGGTAGGGAAGGAAAATGGGATCCAGTGACATTACTCACTGAACAACCCAACTAGGATGACATATCATTCACTATTAACATCGGTTTTTTAAGAATACCAAAGTTGGAGCGCCTACCATTCTCATGTTAACTAATTCATAACCTCACATATATTCATATAACCTACATTCCGTCCGATGGCAAGCTTTCAACTACTTTAATATTCAGTAAATTGTCTTATTTCATTTGTGAGCTGAATGAAAAAATCCAATTCAATTTGCAAAGATAAAACTTGTAATAGCCATGATTCGGGACCTAATTTCTAAAACGAAATTCGGCCGCCTGCCAAAAGATGGTTTGGACATTCTAAAAGCATTTTAGCTACCTACAACACTAGGCGCCGCGCGCTGCGTCGCTTGTTCCGGTGATATAGATGACATGAGCTATGATAAATATTATCTACTAGCTGACCCGTGCCCACGTTGTTGGGCATAACGTTAATAATCCTTTTTGTTATTTTTGTAACTTTATCATATAACCTATGACACTCGGCAATAATGTGGTTTTCTATTGGTGAAATAATTTTTAAAATCGGTTCAGTAGATACCGAGATTACCCATTACAATTTAACAAACACACAAACTTTATTTCTTTATAATATTAGTATAGATTAGTGTACTACCCCGGCTTTGTACGCATTTATTAAACATGTTTATTTAATTCTAGATTTATTAATTTGATTTCTGTAGTATCCATCTGCTATAATTTTTAGTAGATATTATACAAGTATATGTTGTATCGAGGACTTAATATAACGGTAAATAGTTCATTTAATTTGATCACGAAATAATACCTTAGTTCTTCGTATTTAATTTTATTTTCTGTTGTCACGTATTTTTATATATAAATTTAAATATTTTTCTTATCATGTTATGTATTCTAATCAATAAACTAAGATATGTACATACTAACATACAGCAAAATTCGCTACACGCTTTCGAATATAAAATGATTAAGCTACGTTATTTACTCCAACAAAATGTTTTTGACGAAACAACCGAATATAAAACAAAATAAAAAGCCATGTTATACTTCCGCCGACCTGATTCTTTGTGCGTGTCAGTTGTTTCAAATATTCCTAACAATAGATGTTGGATTTACGTTTACAAACATTTTTGTATGGCATTTTTTATTTGCGAACTAACAACGGAACATCTGTTAGTCTGTGCTACTGAACGCGGTGGCAATGTTACTTGAATTCTGCTAGAATTTATCCATCTTTGCTCTAGCGTTTTATGAAGTCCTAGTACTTTCAATTCTTAATATGTAAGTCTAATATAGTGTAAGTAATTTTTTTTAATTAGTTAACATTTTGAAATGTCCTTGTAAAGTTCGTATATTAGATAGCAAAGTTTTAAGTTACGACTTAAGCCTTAAAACTATCTTAAAACACTTCTCAGGGTACATAATTTAATATCAACCAATTTGCCAAATTTAATTCCAATGTCTTTATCGAAAGGCTATAAAAATCAATGTAAAATACCGAAAGACATTTAAACTAGCTTATAATTTTTTTAACATAAATTAGGTAGCCATTAAATATTCTGTGTTTAATACTTTCTTTGAACTATTTTCAAGAGCTTTTAACAAAGCTTTTGTTACCTTTAAAGATACCTTGAGAGCTTAGGAACATAATTTTAAGATGACAATCTACGGCCTCTTTGGAAGACAGTAATTGAAAATTGCCGGTAATGACGTCTTTATGGGTTTATGAAATTCGACCTTAAGTAAGGGTGATAAGGTCTCTATTGAAGTAGCTAGTGTTGGCTGTGATGTACAGTAGAATAGGTAAGAATAGGGATCGTTTGACAAAGGTAGGTATGATGAATAGTTTTATTATATAGTTGGGTGACAGTTTGTATAAATACAAAGTATATTAAAGGTCCCATGTTGACTTATATTGGTTCCTATATCTTCATTCTATCAAAATTTAGTTACTTAGTATGTACATAAGACTGTTTAATTAAATGATTTTTAAAAATATTCATTTCCATCCAAATAACCATTTTTTGGATTTTTTTTAAGAAATTATTTCCATCATAACCAATGAACCATTAATAAGAGTCCCAAATTACGTAACTTGTTGTCTTCAAAGCTAAACAAAGAACTGGGCTAACGCAAAAATAATGAGCGATAAGAGAAATTCAAAGACAAACACATTAAAATCGTAACGTGAACGGTGTTAGGGAACATTTAAATCCGTGAATAAGACATTCGAGAAAAATCCACGAGCGAATTCGAGTGGAATTCTTTGAATTTCGTATATTGGCCGCGGTAATGTATGCAGCTTTTGTGAACAATTCTTGGCTCTTTAGTCAGCTTTTACGTTTGTTTCTCAGCTATAGATCTAGTTATCATGTTGCCTGGCAGAGATTGCTATGTAGCTTTAAGGTCACCTTTTGTGCATTACTATTTGTATTTTATTTTTATCTGTATCCTGTTATAGTTATTTGTGATGAGGCAAATGAGGAGATTCGTCTTATGGTAAGTGACTAACTCCTCCCATGAATAGTTGCGAAATGCCTCGCTAATATGTTGCTGGCCTTTAAAATAGGATTGATGAAAGTAGGAAGGAAAAATTTGCCTCCATAATTTGTAGTACTTTCATGAGATGCCATTTTTGACGTCGCTTTCCTAAGGTTATATAATTGTAAATGCGATGTATTTTCTATTTAACCATTATGTACCAAGTCTAAGCATTTAAAGTTTAAACGTATTTTCCTACATTATCGACGTTTTCATTACTTTCTGTTCGTAGTTCTGAATTGCTTAACAGTTCTATTTTATAAGCAGACATAAACCGTACAAGGGCGTAGCTGTAACCATTAGAAATGTCCACAAAACTTTACAGTAAAAGAGTTGAAATTAAGTCGGGAGTTAAAGTTTAAAGCGGTATAAATTCGCATTTCGATGTCCAGTTAGTTCATTGCTACGGCTCTTCGTACCTATCTAAGTACTTGCTTTTATTTCTTCGTGTTTGAACTAAAGTTAAATGATGTAAGGAATTATTTGTCTTTTAAACGTTGGATTTTTTCATGAAAATGCTTTGTGAAATTATGTATGGATACTTATACCCCTTTATTTAAGCTTTGTGTCGCTTTCTATTAAAAGCATTTGTATTCCTTTTTGAGTAAGAACATTTACAAAATTTGCATAGTAGTAAAGACTTAGAAAAGTATACCAGACATTGGACAGACGGGGGTAGGTCTCTCTCGCAGGAGACCGACTGGGTGGGTACCCCCACAGTGCCAGACATTCTACCGCCTGAACAGTGATGTGAAAATGTCACTGTGCTCCGGTCTGAAGGGCACTGTAGCCAGCGAAATTACTGGGCTAATGAGTCTTAACATCTGATGACTCAAAGTGGGGAGCGTCGGTGTAGTGCACCCCTGCCCGGAGTTGGGCTTTATAGCAAAGTTCCGGGTAGCACTGCATTGGCTATGGGCTGGCGTTACTCTTACCATCAGGAGTGCGTTCAGCTCGTCTCCCCTCTTCATAGTATAAAAAAAAAAATTGGAAAAACTCTATTTTAAATTTGAAAAATTAATATTAGACAACGTTTAATAGGTATTGTAGCAAACCTATAAATGCAATGAATATTTAAAAGTTGAATGTATCTTCTGTTGAATATAAAAGTTTATGCTATAATGAGGATGTGTCTGTCTGTTCAGCCGTCAATTAGAAGTTTCGAGAAGCCTAATGCAATAGTTTGCTGACAGACAAATATTTTTAGGATTTTGCGCAGTAACAAGTTTGAAATGCTTCAAAATCTTTTTATGTTTGATGGTTATTTTGGATTAAATTGATGCTCTGTTTTTAGTTCAAAAAGTTGTTGGAACTTTAATGCGAATGGTTTTGTTTTATGGAGATACTTGTTCGGATTTGTGATTTTCACTCTTTAAATAGAATATATTTTAGTTAAAATAATGAACGCCTGTGACTGATGGGAAATGTTTGCTTAATAAAAATATATTTGTATTTTATGGTGATAGAGACGTTAGTATTCATAATTTCAAGAAAAAGAGAGAATTATTATAAATAATATTTAAGAAGACGTAAAGACTATAGTTACCCGACATCGAATAACGTCATCTCAATGTATCCCGTTTAGTTATTGCTTCTCTTCTTAGTCATTACTCCTGTTCCCTTTTACAAAAGGTACATCTATGAGCCATGTTGGTCCCTTGTCATCAGATAACCCTCCCGTTCAATTACCCACACAAAAATACCTATACATATAGGCATGATATCGTAAGTGGTTCTTACAAAATTAATGAATACCTCTCCAATGAAAGTTGATAGTTAATTTTCATTCCACATTAACCCTAATGCTTGTTTCATGGTGGGGTTTTATATTTTTTGCTGAATAAGCGCCGGTTGGAGGTTCTCACGGCCGGCATTTGACCCGCTATCCGAATTTACTCAGCTGGAACAGAGTACTGGCGACACAGACAAATACAAATAATTAAAAAGTCATTCTTGAAGCTTTAAACAACTATCGTTCTAAAGAATTACTACGTTACAGATCTGATATAATAGATATTTTATTTAGCTGTTGTATTAGGAATATATTAAATTAAAACTATATTACATCTTTTATTAAATATAAATTGATTTATCAATTACAAGCTACGTTATCCAATAGTATTGAGGTTTACTTTGATACGAATATAGGAAATAATAAACAACGTCTAAAATCGTCATGAAAAGTTATTTAAAATTATTATTCGCTTCTTAGAGCTAATATTTCTCATAAATAGCGAATCAATTGAAAATTGACCGTTACATTCTATTAAAATGTAATAAACTTTAATTGCTACTACGAGTATCATATACTAACTGACATTTTACGACTCTCGATAAAACATTTATGACTATTAGTGAATTATGAATCCTTAATATTTTGTCGATAAATTAAATAGTTTTAAGTGTCGCTTAAAATTAGGATAGTTAAATCAAAATTGAGAAACGTAGGAGTATGTTTTGGATAATTTATATCTATGTTAATTATGTTATATTAATATTATTATGATGATATTCTTGTGGTTCTTAAAAAGGAAAGAAAACAAAATATATTATTAAATACTGAAACAACATAAATATGTGTTTGTGTGTTTTAAGAACATGAGTCTTAATTTAAATTGATCAAAAATTAATTTCTTAAATACACATGCTACCTTTTAATTTAAAATAGTCGACATAGACGCATTTATGAAATATTCTCAAACAGGTAAATTTTAATTTAAGTTTGTAAGTCTATACACAAATTACTCTGCACTGCGTACGCCAGAACGAATTGGTACAATATAAAAGAGTTTTTGTGTTAAATTGCTCCCTTAGATATTATAATGCGATTCCTTTGTCGAAACCTAAACGTATGGTCATTAGCCAGTCATTAGCGAGAAAACAGAATTCCAAGAAAATATTTTTACACGTTTGAATAATGTTCCTACGGCGTGTCTTCAAGGAGTGCTTCTTAATAGTTCAATTTAATTAATCTTTTGAGGGTTCTAAAAGAAATATTGTATATAATTGATTATTGTAAATGGTTTTACGAAGTTTTTGAACTTTACCAATATTTAGTATAAAACAAAAGTCGGTATCACGTTGCGGGTCTCTCTATAGGTATGCTACGATCTTTATAACTACGGAACGGATTTAGATGCGGTTTTCATTAAAAGATAAAATTCCCTTGAGTAGAAAAAATATGCATGTTGTACTTTTGGATATACTTGATAATAATACATAACACTAAAAAGAGCTAGGTAAATAAGAACATGGTCGTACCTGCTTATATGAGTTTTGTTTTGTCAGTTTAATCACGGTTATGAGTAGAAAATAATTATTAATAACTTAAAAAAATGTATTCGAGATCTTAAGAAGCAATATGTATAAGTATGTAGGTTATATGATGAATAAAATTATATCAAAAGAATTATAACAGCGTCGCTAAAAATCTACCCAATTAATTATTCTTATACATGTGTAAAAGAAATAGATGGTTCTAGAAACATTAAAAATGTCATTCGCCGTTTTACATATCATTAATTTAGCTACGAGACCATAAAATTAATATCAACCAACAACACATATTAAATATCAACTAGTTATTAGAATGGGCTTCATAAAATTTGGAAAAACCAAGATATTAAAAGTAAAACAAACATTTGGGGACCACCCGCGCGCTTAATGAATAGTCCTAAAGCATACGTCATAATTCTGCTCATTAGCTCTGATGAAATTTATTCGAGGCGACCCTCTGTGCCGACACGTTGTTTTTGTGTTGATGCGACTTTAATTTTTAATGCTATGAACTGGTTTTGTATGTGTATGTGTATGAGTGAATAGGTGGTTATGTTAAAGATATACAATCGTGGGCTTTTCTTTCTGAAAGGTTTAAAATGTAACTATGCGTTAATAAAACAAAAAAAACGTATGCTTAAGTATTCAAATCGCTGGGCTATCTTTCCTACATTATATTAAGCGTAATGCCTTGCAAATTGAATTATTTTTAATCGTGAAGTTTTAAGGTCAATAAAAATATTAAAAAAAACACGAGGACCATATTTAAACCCATCAAAAACATTGTTATGCGGTTTCAATAGAATTCAAAGTCGGCATATTCAAATTGTTTTCTACCAATTATGAAAGTCACATCCACAATAACCTAGCCGATCATACACATTGTGTACTGCGCAATCAATCTTCCCACAGAAGATTTATACGAAATATTACAGTTCTTTTGATTTTTATTCAAATTTTAATGTAGCGATTTCCGAGCGGTTTAATTCGATTTAAATCCGATGATTTATACCGATGTCTCGATACGAGCGAGACATCGATATTGTAGTTTTATGTTTCTATTACTCGTTTCACTAATTAGTTTTGTCGGTTTTCGTAATTAAACATGAGCTTTATAGTTTTTTTTTATGTATGTACTTACAGATAATGAAAACTATTTTACGATTTTCGTATGATGAAAAGAGATACATACTATACTAGGAATTATATGAAATTAATATATCAATAAATATCAGGCTGATACTAGCCTTGCCCCCATGGTTTTATTCCCATAAAATACGATTTAGGCCAGTTTTGTGAACGATTATAAATTTTAGCTCATGCGTTATTTTGGTTTGAAAACTATATATTTTTAAAGATCCTTATAATATTATTCAGAATTCTTTTGCGTTTAAAACAACTCTGATTTGGAATGTCATTTATAATTAAAAAAGGGGAAGGTAACTTTGTCCGTCTGTCTTTCTATCACGCTAAACTACTGAACCGATTAGAACGAAATTTGTTGCACAGATAGTCTAAAGGGTTATAAGGGAGGAAGGTATGATCTATCTTATATCTTATATTGTGTGCCTATATTTTTGGGGTACCTAAAACCACAAAAAATAGAAGATACACAGAGGAAAAAGAAAATTTGCATTCCTATCAGCATTCTGGTCCGATTTTAATCGTCTCTCATTAAGCACATTGCTCCGCGTAACCACGCAGTTTACGGCTGCCATTTTGAATTAATTTCACGAAAAACAAAATGGCGCCGCGCAATAAAAAAATATTAATTACGATTGAGATCGTGACACTCGGATGCGAGAGTAATTTAAAAACTACATATTTCCATTTTTATTACAGAACATTTTTCTTTAGTGCCTAACTGTGCGCTTATAGTCCAGTCATTTAAGGTTTCATCTGGGGAAAAATTCCTAGTGAGCTGAATTTTTGTATACACCTTTATTACGGCGTTGTTATGAAGTTGTGAAAAATCGACATCGATATCGTGCCGGCTAAAAAAATTACAGAGGTCAAAAGGTCACGAAAATCAGTTTTTTGCAAATAAAAATTGTTCCTCATAAAATTGTCTACAAAAAATGTCTCTTATAGTTTTTCTGTAAAATTAACGGTTTTCGGATTATAGTGCTGAGAAAGTGGCGAAGCGACTGTATTGTGACGATGCACTCGTTTCCTCACCACCTTCGAGGTAGAATGCAAAGCGTGTTTTTTTACATGGTTTCCCCCATATGCATAATCCATGATATATAATGAAAGATTTTTTTATTAACAGTTAGTAATTTTTTATCAAAATTTTGAAAAATACCAAAAAAATAAATTTTTGCGAATAATTTTTTTTTATTCATTGTCAATATTTTCAACTTCACTTTCGTTATTGGCTACTAACAAAATATCAAGTGGACTTATTTCTTGATTTAAATCTACATCTTCAACATTTTCATCATTTGTTGACTCTGTGTTTAAGCATGACTGGCCACGGGAATGCCCACAAACTTTTGAGCATCTCATTCCAATTTTTTTGCATCCATATTTGCCGCCAGAACCTTTTGTACAATTACAAAAGATTGTATTCAGTAGTTGATCGGGTGCTGGTGGTAATAAAGTCATTATTGGATGAAGCATATTATTTTTTAACTCCCAACCCCACTGTTCCGGATCGATGTCTCTTCCTAGCCAGGTTTGTATTTGCTAATATACTCGAAAAATATGCTGTTGAGCTGCTGAAGAAGTAGGTGGTGATGAAGGAAATTACAGCTTATTATTTACAGCTGTACTTTGACTTGTTAACACAGTCTGACTGGCAGTAGAATGTATAAAGGGACGGGTCTCGAAACAATGAAATACGAAACATCTGCCAGTGAAGGTCATTAGAATGAGATAAAGACGTCTTACTAAAAACCTAAACCTCTATACGATAAATATGTCTTTCTGGAAACACCTAAATGTAAAATAAAAGATTTAGTGACATTTACAAACATTACTAAAAAGCAATAGAGTTTACGCCTTGGTGTACGGTGTACAATACCGTATGTGAGTGCCTTCTAGCCACTTTCTCAGCACTATAATCCGAAAACCGTTAATTTTACAGAAAAACTATAAGAGACATTTTTTGTAGACAATTTTATGAGGAACAATTTTTATAATGACCTCTATTGACGTCCGAGCAATAGGTCGCGAAATATTTGCAAAAAACTGATTTTCGTGACCTTTTGACCTCTGTAATTTTTTTAGCCGGCACGATATCGATGTCGATTTTTCACTACTTCATAACAACGCCGTAATAAAGGTGTATACAAAAATTCAGCTCACTAGGAATTTTTCCGCAGATTGGGGTATAAAATGCCTTAAATGACTGGACTATTACTCCATAAAGTTTGTTACATAATTGTTGGATTATGGCAACTTTTCATTTCAGTATTATTTAAAATATTTTAAATTAATGTTCGGACACACTATCTAATCCTACCCTACATGTTTTTTTTAAATATTTAAATATGAGAAAGACGTTTTATGGGAGCGTTCCTTCTCTATAGAAACAGCATTTCAAATTGTTGATATTCAATTATTTTATAACACAGGTTCAAAGGTACTTTTTAAAGTTAAATAAAAACACGAGATGAACGTGACATTCTTTGATTTTATATTAGTCTACATTATATGTTTTCTATTTTTATTAGAAAATTTAAGTATCTGTCTCTTATAATTCCTTACTTAAAACAGAAAAATACTACATATATATTGGTATGAGTCAACGTATAAATGCCACAGGAATCAAATTCCAGTCTGAAATAACAGAGTACTCCGAATGGACCACACAGGAAAACCGCACATGTGTTTTTGCGAATTTATACTACCTTTTACTTAACACGATTTTTGAGATAAAAAATATTTTTGTGTCTAAGCGAGTCAATGTCTCTTAAAAACATGGAATTTTATTCGCGAAAACTATAATTATTATATTATATATTAATACTATTATTAAAGAATCTCTCTTTCTTCAAGTATTTCAAAAAATAGTTTAGAATAATACTGTACTTACGTTTCCCCTATTATACTTAACAAAATAAAAAGCAACCAAATACAAACGTCACTTATATATCAATCACAGCGACCAATTTCCTTACCTTCGTAAATAAGTAGTGTATTTAAAAATAGTATCTATATACTACAGAGTTTCCTACCATCACCAAGACAGTGGTACTGAAATATTCAGACCACCGACTGACAGTGAACGCTTTTACTATTTATACGTATTGAAACTGTTCCGAATTAAAATAGCCATTTCCTAGTAACAATTACACGTCACCGTCAAAGATAGGTAAAGTATTTAGTCACTATGTAAAATGTTAAAATTTAAATAAGGCTATTGTAGATTTTATTCCATAAAACAGTTATAAACTATAGGAGATGAGCTTATTATTAAATAATAAAAAGCAATTAAACATACACACATACGAGTATTATTAGAAAGTAGCTAGGTATTTTTGTATACTACTCAATTTAAAAGACTTTCAAAAATACTAAGTTAAATTTTTGCATTAAATAAGCTTTCTACTAGGAAGCTACAAGACCTATTTAGAAAAAAATATTTCTTCTGTAAATCTACACTATCCCTGTTGTAGATACACATATCTTATACTTGCTGTTGCTCGCGACTTCGTCCCCGTTGATTTGTTTTTCCATCATTTCTTCGCTCCTATTAGTCACAGCGTGATGATTGTAGCCTAAAGCCTTCCTCCATAAATTGTTTATTCAATAAAAATAATTTTCCAATTCGTACCAATACTTCCTGAGATTAGTGCGTTCCAACAATCAAACAAACAAACTCTTCAGCTTTATATATTAGTATAGATTACACTTCAATTCTTGTTTACAAGAGTTACGGGTCGCGGTAAGCTAGCTATAAGTCTGCTAATTATACTTATTAACCAACTATACTTTGAGATTTAACTTAATGTATATAGTAGAGTATGTACTGAAAACTTTTATTAAAAACTAAGTTTCTAAACAAACCTGAAATCGTATTCGTAAAGTGTAATAAAGCTGTCAAGTGCATTTGTAGTTGTTTGAACCGTCAGCAGTTAGAATTAAATAATTTATGCCTCAGGTACTTTTAAAAGACACACTAGTTCATTGAATATGCATTTACCCCGTTATTGAACATCTATTAGAGCCTTTATTCGCGTTAAAATTGTTAGCTCTATAATGTTAAGGGAATAATAGATTGTATGTTTTAGAAAATTTCTATTGTCGTGTTCTATTGTTGGCAGCCATGCCGAATTATTTGGGAGTGTTGGTAGGTACTTTATAGAAAAATAATAGTCAAAGGATTAATCAAAATTCAGCCAAATCTAGAAGTTTTTGGGTCAAAGACATAATTACACATAATATCCTAGTTTGCGTACTTAGTATTTAAACAGGATTTTACTTTTTCTTTTTTTTAACGGCCGGCTACCTATTCGTACTCGGACAAAGGTCGCATATCATCAGCCAATCTTTTAGGTATTGCGCAGATATCTGCTAACACGAAGTAAACATTCGTTATGTAGATATATACATTAGTAATCTTACAAAATAAAGCTTTGTGTCTCATAAATAATACTTTAAAAATAAAAAAAATATTCTTTCCCTTTAAAATTCATATAAAACCTTTTACATTTGTAACAGGCTGTAACAAGCGTACACACAGTTTTCAGAGGCCAATTAAAGATGGTAGTCTAGGAATAATTAATAAACAATTGTCTGCGAGCACGGGCTAGGCCGTGTATCTAAATGAATGCGAGGAAAGCGTCTCCATGTATAAGCGATTCATAAGGAAATCTGAATAAAAAGAACCCTCACATGTAAAATTTATTTAAAAAGACAAATATCGGCTTATATTAATATCTTAAATAATAAAAAAATAATATTAAATATTGTATGATAATAAAATACTGCTATATCTTAAACGATTAACGAAGGAACGAACCTTATTTTAGACTGAAGACAATATTTGTACTAAATTTTATATTATATCTGTGCATTTAATTATTAGAACGTAAGTCTCATAGAAAATATAGTATTTGTTTTTTAATATAGTTGAGATTTAATTCTCCTTTCCTACAGCTAGATATAGTCTAAAGAATAAAAAGGTATTCCTCCTTTTCATAGTAACAAAAAATATCAGATATTCCCTCGCGAGCAATTCACTATATATAGTGAAATACTGCGGTTTGCCTTGATGTGATTTACGACAACGAATACAACGAATACAAATAAAAGGTTTTCCGAGCGAACTTTTTGAGTGTTTAGGCAATTAGTACTGAAAATATATATAATCTATTTATAGTTTTTATGTTCAAAAAGAATTAAACTTGTGTCATTAATTCTAATGTCTTCAATAATGTAGTCTAGGAAATACTTGTTTCTATTCAAATATATAAATGTAAAGGTGTATTTTTTTATAAATGAATTAAAAATAATCATACTTTTATTTTTTACAGGTAAGAATTTAGTTTAATGAATGGTTCATCAATGGTGAAATACGTCATAACCTGTAAGTTAATATTTTCTTATAAATGTATTTCATACAAATACTTATATATAAATAACTTATTATTCGAAAGCATTAGCACCTAGGTACCTTACAATACCAACTTTATTAACATTTAACAATTGAATTTTCGTCATACCCACATATTTCTTAATAATAATAATTAATTAGGCACTTGGTTCGCTAAACATGTTAACAGAGAAAAACCGACAAGAAACTTTAGTAATTGCTTTTTTAAAGTTCTATCGTTCTAAGTTATTTAAGCATTTATTTTAAGTCCTAAGTAACAAAAATAAAGAATATCATATGTTGAATACATTTCAATTAAAATGTTTTTAGTTCACACGACTATATGCTCGTTAAGTTATTTGTAAATTTATTAAGACATCAATATCAATTGTGGAGGATTGGCTTGATCGTGTGAGTGTGTGAAGTACACACACACAGAAACATTATATTTATACTATCACACGTCCTAGATTAGTTATGCGACCTCGGTAGCTTTCTATTGATTTAACAAGATAAAGTAAAAAAACTAAAACCCAACTACGACAAAAAACGACGCTGAAAAAGTATAAAAG